>CABHPQ010165908.1:0-53074 GCA_902168405.1 Peromyscus aztecus | reverse complement strand
GTGTGTGTGTGTGTGTGTGTGTGTGTGTGTGTTCGCAGGAGTGATCTGGTCTGTGCAGGCTTAGCTCAAGGGCATGCTGCCTGTAGGTGGTCCCCCCTTCCCTGTGCCCTCCCATGCTCTGCTTTCTTCTGCTCTTCTCTGTCTTGTACTGTGGTCTGTGTCCCCTTGTGCATGTGTAGACTGCTCTCTTCTTCCCTCACTTCCTTGATTTAGTTCATCTGCTTATTTGTTTGGTTTTTTAGACAAGTTCTCAAGTAGGTTAGACTGGTCTGGTCTCAGCTCCCTAAATAACTGAGGAGGACCTTGGACTCCTGCCTCCATCTTCCAAGTCCTGGGATTATAGGCTGTACCACCACGCCTGACTCCCTTGTTTCTTTTAGACTGTGTGGATGTGACTTGAGAGTCACCCCCAAACACACTGTCAGCTGGCCCCACCTTCATGAGGCAAAACTAAGATTAAAGTAGTCACAGACAAGACCCAGGCCAGTCTCCAGAAAACAGTATAGGGTGTGGGTGCCACCTAGCAGGAGTGCAGCCATACAGGTACCAGGACAAATAAGACTGCCTCTGCCCTGCTCCTTAAGGGGGACAGGCAGGTGGCTGGCAGCACCAGTGCTGAGCAAGTGCTGGGTTGGAGGCGGGGCTTGCCGAGAGCTGGAAACCCATGAAGCAGAGGTGAGGCTGCATCTGAGGAGAGGGTGGAAGGTTAGCACTCTCCTGTGTGCGTGCGTGCGTGCGTGCGTGCGTGCGTGCGTGCGTGCGTGCGGTAGGTGCTGGCTGGGAACTGCCTTTACTCTGCAGCCCGGTAGCCCTGTCTGCTGCAGCTGTGGTGGGAGGGCCTGGGTTAGTGAGCTGTGAGCTGGGGCCTGACTGATGCAGAGTAGGGAGGGGGTGCCCAGCAGAGCTGGCCTCGCTGACCTGCATGCTCCCCCTGGCAAGGGGTCCTGTCCTGAGGTCCTTTCACCTTGCTGTCGTCTTCACTTACGCTTGGGTTTCACCCTAGGTACTTAGCTCAGTCACCCCTAGACCAGGGCTTGATGCTCTGGCAAGCTGAACTTGGTTCAGGGAAGGACCCAGACATCTTGAGCCTCAGGTTTCTCCTGCTGTTCTGTGTGTTCTGCTGCAGCCCAGGCCTTCCTGTCACCTTTATGTGCATCTGACTCATAAGGCTTCTCCCCAAAGTCCCATTCTTGCCTAGAATTGCTCAGGAGATCCTGATGGCTCTCAGGCCTGGCTGTCTCCACTCTGGTTCCAGAGATCTCTGGAGATGTTCACTGTGTGCCCACTTTATCTGAAGGAAGTCTGCTGTTGGTGTCATCTCTCTGTAGGCTTCTCAGTCTGCTTGTCCAGCTTGTCCTCTGGGCTGTCCCTGGGGCCCCCAGGCAGTCTCCCCTCACAGCAGTTCCAACAAGTCAAGCTCCAGGAAGCATGTCCCCAGGATGCCTTATCTTTCCTTCTGTGTTCTTTGTCACGCTGTCTGAGAAGCATTGTCCTGCGTATGACTTGCATGGTGTCTGTCTCCCCTTGTCGCAAGTCCATCTGTCTATGTATTCTCAGTGCCTGCCCTAGAGAAGATAGATGCCAGTAATTGTTCAGTCAGTGCCTCTGTCTCCTCGTTCCTCTTCCTCTTCCAGGTAACAAACTCCTATTCATCTGTCAAGACCCAGGTCCAGTGACTTCTCCCAGAGCTAGTTCCTACCCTGTGCTTTACCAGATCTTCATGTGCTTGCACAGCGCACATGTACACACACACACACATACACTTGCTCTGTTACTCACTGCTTTGGGTTAAAGCCCTGGGTCTTTCCTCCTCCTGCCTCTGAGTTCTTGGAGGGTGGGGGGCAGTACATGGCACAGTCTGTAGTCTTTGTTTGGCATTCTAGAAATGTTTGTGTTTTAACCCATCTTTGTGGCTCATCAGTATCTTATTTGTGCTCTTGGCTGTGCGTAATATGATTTCCTCAGCCATTTGGTTGTCTCTGGCAGAGAGGACCCTGTCTTAGTGCCCCCCCCCTTCTGTATCTCCACAGCCTGAGCCCAGGACAGAGCACTGTGTGCCTAGAACAGCTGGATAAAGCCTCTTGAGTCCAGGTAGTGGTCTGTGTAAGACGGGCCCTCGGCAGTTTGGGAGGCCCCTTTCATTCTGGACCAGCCATAAAATTTATGAGGCCCCATGGTGGACTCTTTATTTAAAATAATCATTACAGGGGTTGAAGAGATGGCTCAGCGGTTAAGAGCACTGACTGCTTTTCCAGAGGACCCAGGTTCAATTCCCAGCATCCACATGGCGGCTTACAACTGTCTGTAACTCCAGTTCCAGGGGATCTGGAATCCTCATGCAGACATACATGTAGGCAAAACACCAATGCACATAAATTTTTTTTTAATTATTACAAATTTCAAAATAAGACTGAGGGGTGTGTAGCTCAGTGGTAGAATGTTGGCTTAGCATGAATGGGACACTGGGTTTGATCCTAGCACAATCAGTCAGTCAATGGATAGATGACTCACAGACAAGAAAATCATAAAGAACTCACAAACATGTGAAAGTGTCTTGGTGATGTGTGCCTGTATTCCTAGTACTTTAGGCAGTAGGATCAAGAGTTGAAGGTCAGGGGGCTGGAGAGATGGCTCAGCAGTTAAGAACACTGGCTGCTCTTCCAGAGGTCCCAGGTTCAATTCTCAGCACCCACATGGCAGTTCACAACTGTCTGTAACTCCAGTTACAGGGGACCTGACACCTTCACACCAATGCACATACAATAAAGTTAAATAAAAAAAAAAAAAAGACTTGTTTAAAAAAAAAAAAAAAGTTGAAAGCCAGCCTGGGCTACATGAGAACCTGTCCTTAAGAAGGAAAAAGACAGACACGGTGGCACACACCTTTAATCCCAGCGCTTGGGAGGCAGAGACAGATAGATGGATCTCTGTGAGTTCGAGGCCAGCCTCCTCTACAGAGCGAGTTCCAGGTCAGCCAAGGCTACACAGAGAAATACTTTCTAGTGTGCAGACATATATGCAGACAGAGCACTGTATACATAGTAAGTAAATAAATAAATCTTAAAAAAAAAAAAGGAAGAGAAAAAAAGAGAGAAAAAAAAAAAGAAAGAAAGAAAGAAAGAAAGAAAGAAAGAAAGAAAGAAAGAAAGAAAAAAAGAAAGAAAAGTCTAGCCAAATTCAGTAGCACATAATCTCAGCACTTCAGACACACTAGGGTTAAAGGAAGAAAGATTACAGGAATGAAGACAGTCTGGGTTATGAGACCCTGAGGAAGGAGAGAGGAAGGAAGGGAGCTTGACCTAAGACAGTGTTGGCAAGGGCTGGGGAAAAGGCTCAGTGAGTACAAATGCTCGATCTGCAAGCCTGAGGACCCCAGCTCAGATCCCCAACAACCATGGAAAGGCCAGTGGAGCCATACACATCTATATCTATGCAGACAGGCAGGCTCCCGGGCTAGTCAGTCTAGCAAATTTCAGCAAGCTCCAGGTTCAGGGAAAGACTGTCTCAAAAAATAAAGGGAGAAGGAAAAAAAGGAGAAGGAGTATGTAGCTTGGTAGAGTGCTTGCCTAGCACACATCAAGCTCTGGGTTCAATCCCCAGCACTGGCAAGAAAGAAGGAAGGAGCAAGCAGGCATGGTGGTGCACACCTCTAATCCTAGTCCTGGGAGCTAGAGACAGGAGTCAAGGTCATCGCTGGTACATAGTGAGTGTGAGGCTCCAGCCTGGGACATAGGATACCCTATTTAAAAGAAAAGGAAGAAAGGAAGAAAATTAAAGAAATTCAAAGCAGTGTCAGCAGAGCAATGAGGCCTAGCCTGAGGGTCTTGTCACTGCGTAGCCTCTAGTGAAGGCAGCCATCATCCCATGTCTCCCTGTGAGATGCACAGCTCAAGCTCCTTTTGACATGTTGTGAAGTGAAGCACATGGGTTGGTAACAAGCCTTGGGTTACACTGCTGGTCAGTGACAGCTGGTTGGAAACAGAGGCCGGCTCCTGGAGCTCGCTAAGTGTCTGATGCTACACAGCACCGTGGCACCGGGAGCCTTCATTTCTGTTTGTAGTTGGGACCATTGGCCTGATTATTAAAACAGCAAATAGACTAGCTGGCTGAGAAGGCCTGGGTAGCCGTGCCCTTCTGATGCCTTCACTCAAAGTCACAAAGTTCCCTCTCCTCTTTAGAAGGTCCTGCGCCCCGTGGACAGGAGGGATAATTAGTGATCACGGCAGTTGAAGAAATGAAAGCCCCTCAGAAGGAGGAAGAGGTTCTCCTTTCATCCCTTTTGGAAGGAATGTGAGGACTTGGGTGGAAAGTTCCCCAGGGTTCCTTGGTATTTCAGTGCTTTGATATCTGGAGGAAGAAGGGAGCAATTAATTGCTATAAATGGCCTGTACCTATAGGGCTGCTCGATGATGGGTGGGAGTGTCATGCAGAATGCTGGCCCTTCATCCCAGCCGTCCTCTAGATGGAGGGACCCACCCAGCAGACTCAGAGCCTGAGCGGTCTGCACTCCCGCTGTGTGGGCTGGGAAGATGGCTCAGTGGGTAAAAAGCAGTTGCTATATAGACAAGAGGACCTGAGTTCGAATTCCCAGCACTATGTTTAAAAAAAAATGGCCACATATGCTTGTAACCCATTGCAGATAGGTGGGCAGAGATAGGCAGTTCCTAAGAAATTGCCAGCTAGCCAGCCAGCCTTGTGGTAAGCTTCAGGTTGAGTTAGCGACCCTGCCTCAAAGGAATGAGGCTGAGAATAAGAGGGGGACACCCTGCATCTTCCTGTCACCTCCACATGCATGTTTCGGTGTGTGTACACACGCACACACTGTGGGAAGATCCCCTTGTAGAATGTGCTGTCCTCAGCCTCTCAGCAGCTTTGTCTACAGAAAGGGAATAAGGAGATATTCCCAGGATGCTTTGTCCTTCCTCCATCTGGCTCAGAAGCCATTGCCCTCAGGCCTGGCAGGGTTGAGCAGGGTTGAGAACCTGGAGGCCACTCAAGGCAGGGTGGGATATAGAGGCTCACAAGCTCTCCGTGCCCTAGAGTGTTGCCACTGGTGCCCTTGGCAGGCCGCACTTCCACCAGGTTAGCTAGTGTACGTTAGCCAGGTGATGAGATTGTTGGGGAAAGGCCAGAGAAGCCGTGTTCTTTGGTTCTTGGAAGAGATGTTCTCCGGGCATAGACTGCAGCCAGGCTAGTCAGTGTGTTATCCTCAGTCATGCCTTCTGTATATGTGACACACATCCGCCAGTGGTGGGCTGCAGCTATCAACTACACACAGGTGGACACATTGGAGCACACAGGAGGCAGAAGATGAGGACCTGGCCTTGTTATCTGAGGTGTTTGGTGGGTGGGAGGTCATCTCGTGCAGATTCGAGGGCTTGCCCATCATCTGTCCAGTGAGTCACTCTGGTCCCATGTCTCTAGACAGGGTGACTAGCACAGAGGAGGAGGTGTGTGTTATGTGGAGCAGGCGACCTGCCTCAGCCGGAAATGACAGGCTTGGTGCACACTCAGCACCCTGTCTTGGAGGTGTTGGAGCAGGCTCCCTGGGCCTGCCTGACACACAGGTATTTCTGGACTGTGACAGAGCTCCTGGCCACAGGCTCTGTGCCAGCGGTCCTGTCCCTCTGCGTGGGGGGGTGTGCGCCAGCTCCTGAGCAGCCACTGGGACCTTCTGACTCCTCCCATGACTATGTTCTGTGTTTCCACAGGGCGGCACCTTCTTATTTCTTCTCAGTCGCAGCCTTCCCCTTAGAGTTGAGCATCTGTGTGCCTGAAGTGAATTTCCAGAAGCAGGTAAGGACCTGGGGGAAGGCTCTGTTGTGTGGCTGTGGGACAGTGCTGCTGTGGAGGAAGGGTGGGGGTAGCCTGAGACACACCAGGTTCACTCATCTCACTGCCTTCCTCCATGGTCCCATGTGATCCTTGTTTCTTCCGGTGTCAGGGCTCGTTTTCTTCCTGTGGTTTTCCTTGCCCTGCTGGGAGTCAAACCCAGGGCATTGTGCATAGCAACCGTGCTCTACCGCTGAGCTGCCCTACCTGATGTGTGGATTCTTAGTGTCACAGTGCTGCTGGTTTTTCAGGCTAAGATTTGAGCAGACTCTAGACTATACATTTCAATATTTATTAGTGTGTATGAAATACAGGGTGCACAGGGGTGCAGTGACCATGTGAAGTTGGTTCTCTCTGTCCAACAATGCGTGAGTTCTAGGAATTGAACTAGAACTCAGTTTACCAGACTTGTGCAGCAAGTGCCTTTACCTGATGAGCTATCTTGATTGCCCTGAGTATTTTCTGTAAACTCTACGAGTTATATGATGTATTCTATCTATATAAACCCTGTGAAAACAGGTATGAATTATACGATGTATTCTGTCTATATAAATCCTGTGAAAATATGTATGCATTTAAAAGTTGCAGAAATTTGTTATTGTGGTGCATTGCAGATGGTGCTCAGGGCCTTGTGCATGCTACCACTGAGCCACATCCCCGGTTTTCATGCCCTTATGGGGTGTGTGTGTGTGTGTGTGTGTGTGTGTGTGTGTGTGTATTTGTCTGTCCGTCTGTCTATGTTGCCTGCTGTATTTTGGAAACAGGGTTTTCTGTAGTCTAGGCTGGCCTCAAACTCACTGTGTAGTTGAGGATGACCTTGGATGTCCTGATCCCTCAGCTTCTGCCTCCCAAGTGATGGGATTATAGGCATGTGCCGTTATACCTAGCTCCTTAAAAAACAAAAAACAAACAAAAACAAACCACAATTGTTTCTGTGCTTTAAAAATTTTGACCCAGGCATGGTGGCACAGGCCTTTAATCCCAACACTTGGGAAACAGAGGCAGGTGGATTTCTGTGAGTTCCAGGACAGTCAGGGCTATGTAGAGAGACCCTATGTCAAAACAACAAAACAACGAATATTTTTGATATAGGTTCTCATTTATAGCCCAGGCTGACTTGAAACTCACTGTATAGCCCAAAGTAGCTCCAAGCTAGAGGAAATCCTCCATGTCTCAGCCTCCTGAGTGATGGGATTACAGACACGAGCTTGCATGCCCAGCTCTCATGGTGTGTGTTTGTTTTGGAGTTTTGACAGTATGCTGCTGTGTAGCATCAATCTTAAAAAACAAACCCAGAGCTAGGTATTGGGGTGAACGCTGAATGATCAGAGAGACAGAACCAGCCACAGCTACCTCACCTTGCCAATTCCTCAGCTGATCCTGTTTCCTCAAACTATTTCCTCTGAGTCCTCATCCGAATGGATCTCAGCTGAACTGCTGCTCAAAAGCCTAAAAGCTTAACCAGCTCTAGTTCCTGGTTTTCACGCCTTATATACCTTTCTGCTTTCTGCCATTACTTCCTGGGATTAAAGGTGTGAATCACCATGCCTGGCTGTTTCCAGTGTGGCCTTGAACTCACAAAGATCCATCCAGAAGACTAGGATTAAAGGTGTGAGTGCCACTATTTTCTGGCGTCTATGTTTGACTAGTGACTGTTCTGTTCTCTGACCCCAGATAAGTTTATTAGGGTGCACAATATTTTGGGGAACACAATATCACCACACTGCTGTCTGTCTGTGGCTGGCCTGGGACTCAGTGTGTAGACTGAGCTGTTTCAAGCTTGTGCCATCCTCCTGCCTCTGCTTCCCAAGGGCTGAGATTACAAGTGAGAGCCACCACACCTGGCTTTCCTAGTATGTTTTAACGTGGACAAAATGGAAGGCAAATAGTAGTGACCCTTGTGGCCCTTGAAGGACCCATCCTGTGGTCTGGCACAGCTTGAGTTTATTTGACAGTTTTCTAAGCAGATGCAAGACCCCTGTAGTTCTAAACTGATACTTTTTTATAGACATGAGTGAGCAAACAGCATTAGCTTCAGGTTTATAAATAAAAATGAGCACAAGGGGCTATACTTGTACTCAGGGCCACTCAGGCAGGTCGAAGAGAGACCAGCTTGTCAGGCTTCTTATCAGCACTGATAGAGCCCCACATGGGCAGCACTAGCCTCCCAGCCTCCGACCACTGCTGCTCACATTCTTGGCTTCTGCACTGCCTCCTAATTCTGAAGTGCCATCATTTGGTCCATGGAGGCCAGCAGAGGTTGGGTGGGAATGTGACATCGATGTCTTGATGTCCCCCACACTTCAGTACCCCTCTCAGCTCGTGCTCTGCACAGTTTCCTCCCTGTGGGTCTTGCACAGGGACTGGGAACCACTTTGCATTGTCCCTCTGCTGAGCAGCCATGCTTCCTGCAGCGGAGGGACAGCGGTGTCCGCATGTGTCGTGACCCTTGACGCTGCTGCACTGAGTCGTCAGCTGGGGTCTTCTGGCGGGGCACCACTTAGACACAACGTGTGGTTGTCACCACAAGACACAAAACCACAGACCTCTCCCTCCCCTTCATTTGCATAACTGACAGCTGCCTGTTGTGTCTTTCCATTTTCCCTTTTCTGGTTCATCTCTGACTCCCGAGAAATTGTCTTAGTGGAAGGGAAGCGCTGCCCTGTGTTTAGGGACAGGGTGTGTGTGGGAACAGTTGAAGCCGTCACTGAGATGCATTGTTACTGTTGATTCTTCGGTCTGAGCTTGGATGAATAGTTAGTATCTAAATTAATTGCAGTTTGAGCTTATGTAATTTAAGCACATTTTAATGGAGACCAGTTCTTGATCCCTACAGGGGAAAATAGGAATCCTCCAGTGACATTAATGTAGTACTTGACAGAATTGTGATGAAAATTTAATAACATACTCGCTTGGCTCGGCAACAAATCTAAGCACACTGTAACATGCTTGCGGCACACCAGCAGCCATTTGTCTGAGACGATTATGACTTATTCATTTTTTCACATTGACACCCTTCCTGCGAATTAGGACAGAATGACATCAGTTAGGACGCTTTCTAGAGCATTTGGTCTGGAATGTGAAGGGCAGGGACCCGTGCTCCATTTTCTCTCCCAGCTCCAGCCCTGGGCGTTCCTTCCCGGCAGACAGCAAGGCAGGGTCAGCAAAGCAGAGCTTCGACATCACCAGTGGATGGGTGGAGGCACTCGCCACCAGAGTTCAGTCCCTAGGAGAGGGCTGACTCCCGAAAGTGGTCCTCTCTGCCCTTCACTTGTGCACCATGGTGAATACTAGATGACAAGAATTTTTAGAAATGCTAAGTCAGGATTCTTCTGAAGTTTCGGAAGCAGCTTGTGCCAGGCAAAGTGTGTTAAAGAAAGAATGACTTGGCTCCAGAGACCCGGTTGAGCCCTGCTGCTGCAGACCCCAAGACCTTACAGCAGGGTCCGCCAAGTCTACACGGTGTGGAGGGGTGGAACTGTGGGACAGAGTTCTGTAATGTAGACCAGGTGGGAAATGACTGCATAGTGACATTCCTCCAGCCGGCCCCGACATGGCAGCACTAACCAGACCCCTGTCTGTCCTGTAGGAGCAGTCCTCTAAGGGTCCTGGGACATGGTAGCACTAACCAGACCCTGTCCATCCTGTAGGAGCAGCCCTCTAAGGGTCCTGGGACATGGCAGCACTAACCAGACCCCTGTCCGTCCTGTAGGAGCAGCCCTCTAAGGGTCCTGGGACATGACAGCACTAACCAGACCCCTGTCTGTCCTGTAGGAGCAGCCCTCTAAGGGTCCTGGGACATGACAGCACTAACCAGACCCCTGTCTGTCCTGTAGGAGCAGCTCTCTGCGTGAATAGATAGGAGTTCCTGGGACCCACTGTGATTGGAGTGTGGCTAGTGAGACCTTCCCAGGGGACTGACAGAAGGAATTCCCTTGGAAACTTTTGTGTATGGCGGCACCTAGTGGCTGGTGTGTTGCATGTCATGCATCTTTCATAGGGGATGGCCTACTAAAATCTAGCCCTTGAGCACATGACAGAATTGGAAGATTTTGCTCATGGGAACTCTGACTCCCAGTTTGAAGGCTCCATGGAATACTTCCGATGTTTGCTGGAGGTCAGGGAGGAAGAGTCCTTTGGGATAGTAAAATTTGCGGGACTCAGGGTTCCTACTTAAGTCTCTTAATACAATGACATTAGTTTTGAATTGGTATGAGTACAGTAGAGAGGGGGAATCGACTGCTCCCCTGTTCCATTCAGCCAGGTGGGCAGTACTTACTAAGAGCCTGCTAGGCACCAGGCTCCAGGAGGACAGGGCAACCCAAGCAGACACGGCAGGAGAAGGAAGAGACAATAAACAGATGTTCCAAGACACTCAGAAAACTGGGACAGTGAGACAGGGCTGTGTGACAAGAGGCACAGGACTGGGCCCCTGGAAAGGTACCTTGAGGCCAAGATGAAGCTGGTTCTGGACTCAGGGGATGGATACCAGTGCAGAGGCTGACACCAGAGGAGCAGGGAGAGCCGGGTTGCGGAGAGAACGGGGCTGATCACACTTGGCCTCGTAGGCAACCGGCCAGGACTAGGAAATGTATTTTCAGATATGACTAGTAGGGGTGTGGGGATGTCATCTCTCCTGGCTTGTGTAGATTGTTCTAGCCACTCTAGGGGAAAGCACAATGGAGGATGTGAGTGGGCTATGAGGCCAAGGCCATAGTAGTCCAGATGGAAGCACTAGGCAGGAGATGGAGGCCACAGCATCCATACTCAAGGTCCAGGCAGGGATCACCATGAAGCCATGTGCAGTCCGTCCCCAGACCATCAGTGCTAGAGGGAGAACAGGGCAAATAAAGGAGAGCTCCCCCAGAACCTTGCTTTCCTGCTGGACCCTGCAGGAAGTGAGGGCCATCCACAGGCTGGTGTGTGCCCTGGAGACTATGCTCGAGGCCACTGTGCCTTTTCCCAGCCCCTGGTTGTTACTTTGGCCCTTTTCTGAGCCCAGGGTTAGCTGAAGGGGGCAGACCATAGAAGAAAGGAGTCTGGGTTCTAGGGCTCCAAGGGTGGATAAGAAGACTCTAGAAGGAGTCCTGTGCTGTGTCAAATACACAGACATGATGTCAGCCCAAGCTGGCCAGGTTTTTAACCTGTTGTGTGGGCTTTCGGGGCGAGGGCCCCAATAGGCTTTTGAGCAGCTGACGAGTCGATACTCAGGAGCTGTTGCCCAGGCTCTGGCACATTCCCGGGTACGCCCTTGGCATGCAGTATTGCCTTGTCCAGCATTTCCCTGTCTAGGACTCATGGGCCACTGGGAGTAGATGGTGTAAGGAGTGTCCTTAGCCTGCCCGCCGGGTTCCCTCATTCTCCGAGTGCAGCTCCTTGGTAGCAGGGCTGCTGAGGCTCCACCCCACCAGCTGCTGCGTTATTTCTGACTTGTCCAGGAGTTCAAGTGTGTAACCCAAACCCCTAGATCCTGCCTCCTCTCCCCCAGCTCCTTCTGCAGGAAGAGGCTCCAGGCTTCTCTTTCTGGGACTGGCTGTAGCTCAGGCCAGAGACACCTGGACACAGCCGCTGGCCTTCACAGCTATCTTCAGGAGCTACCCTCTAACAGGTGGGGTGGGTTTGTGAGGGTGGCAGTGACGGCCTGTTTCCTGAGCCAGAGGCCCCAACGAGCCACCTCTGATCAATTCCTTTTACTTCTTATGCATGTTGCCTGCATTGAAAATCTAGAACTCTTAGGGCTTCATGCCTCATCTCTCCTGTGGCTCACAACAGAAACCTTGGCTGTCTCCTGCAGCCTCTGCTCTGGAATGCGAGCTCCTCAGCTGTGCTGCCTGGGCCTCAGGTAAAGAAGTAGTGGGGACCCACTACTTCTTCTGTGACTTCTGTGCTGTCAGAAACGAGGTCCCCACTGGGGAGGGCCTACTTGAGGAAGGGGCACATCACCTCCAGGGTGTCAGTATTAGAGTGTGTCTCATCCTGGCATTCTCTCCATAACGCTCGATTCCCCTCTGCTTGCAGGAGTCCCCAGAGCTGGGCCAGGGGGATGAACCGTGAGGGAGCACCCGGTAAGAGTCCGGAGGAGATGTACATTCAACAGAAGGTCCGCGTGCTGCTCATGCTGAGGAAGATGGGGTCAAATGTGAGTGCCTGAAGTGTCAAGCAGCTGGGTACCTGCTGCCCTGAAGGGGGACAGAGCAGTTGCAGCCACCTCCTGGGTTTCCAAGAACTGGGGAGAAGACTGTTGGGCCAGTTCAGGCTCCCCAGGCACAGAGCCCAGCATGTCCAGTTTGGGGGGCATTGCTGAGATAGTCTTTCCACTCCATTGTTAATTTTGAGCCAGGGACTCCTTTCCTTTCTGACCCTCACTGACCTCAGAGTCTTCTCTCCTGGGAGCAAGTGAGGGGCAGCTTGGCAGGGTGGCCACTGAGGAGGGCAGTAGACAAGCAAGCGCAGGGACACCTTTTGAAAGGAAATGGGGGCATTTGGAATGGCTGATTGGCTGCTTGTGTCTGGCCAGGACCCGACTTTCATACCTGCTCTACGCCACAATAGACAGTGGTCTAGATTCAAAGTGAGTGGTAAGGCATGTGAGCTCTGGGACCTGGTGGTCAGGGAGGAAACAGGTCTGATGGCTGGGAAGCTATAAAGGTTATACCAGGACTAGAGGGCAGGGGCAGAGGGAAGGCACATGCTCCCCTCACCACAGCACTCTCTTCTGCAGCTGACCGCCAACGAGGAAGAATTCCTGCGCACCTACGCGGGGGTAGTCAGCAGTCAGCTCAGTCAGCTGCCACAGCACTCCATCGACCAGGGTGAGTCAAGGGCCGGGCACCAGCCAAGCCCTCCCCAGCGCACTAGGCAGTGGTTCTTCACAAAGCTGAATGGGTGATCTGGGGGTTTAGGGAAGAAAAAAGAGGCTATTGTTCCCTCTCATCCACAGGCAGCCTCCCATCTGGTCCACCCCCTGCCGCAGGTAGGAGTCAAGGATCCAACAAGGCGGGTGGTAGATCCCTTCCCAGGCCTGGAGGAAGGAGGAGATAGTCATGTCTGGAGGCCTGTATAACCTCAGAGGGTCCAATTATTGCATTCCTTAACCTTCAGCCTGACCCTGTCCACTCAGCTCCTAGTTTAGGGACAGTGAGGCCGCTCAGTGTGTTCTGATAGCATTGTCCCGTGGGGCACAGCTGTGCAGTGACTGGTGGTTCTGGCACTAGCAGGAAGGGGCAGCTCAAGGGGCCTGATGTCTCCATGTGCCCAAGGGAGTTCTGAGGACCCTCATGGTCAAAAGTCCTGTGTATGTTTACTGGACAACAGGGGCTGTGCCCAGGAATCAGTACACATCATTTGAGAGTTGACAGCTATTACTTGTGTTAGTTCCGGTTAGCAGGCAGGGGTTTGGAAGCAGTAACTCATTGCCCTTGACCACACAGAGGTACCCAGGAGTCAGACCTGCTCCTCACTGACAAGGCTGCTGGGCAACTCCATGTCCCTTGACTGCTTATGGAGGCTCTCCCTCTCTGAAAGCTTGGCCTGACACTGTAGCACAGCGTTCTGAACAACATCTCCTCCCGCTCCTTCCTTCCCTGTTGTTCTTCTCACGCTTTGTTGGGACTTTTGGCTATAAGATACTTTAGTGGCCCATGACAAGTCCAGGCAGGGGCAGCCACCACAGCAGAGTGTGTTTGGCCGGGAGGAGCCGGTCCAGCACATTGGACTGCCACCCTGGTTATCCTGCATGTTGTGGGCTTGGCCCTGATTCGGGGCCGCTTCCACAGCACTGGTGCTGGATGTGGCCCAGCCAGCTCGGCAGAAGTCTTCCAGGGAACCTCTGCTAACTCAGAGCAATTTGGGAACATAAACATCTCATACACAGCCTGCCCAGGCGTGCCTGCTCAAGTGTGCTGTGTGCTAACAAGCACCAAGGCCAAGTGTGTATACAGTCCATCCTACATTTTCACTGTCTCTTGGATGAGTCCTTTCCTTCACCATGGCTGGTCTGGATTTCCCTCTCCTAGCTCCGAAGTCATGTTTACCAGAAAACTTCAGACTTCTGAGTTCCCAGAACATACTTTCCTCCCATATGATCTTGAGTCACTGAGTTTCTAGGTCTCTGTACAAATGTCCCTAGTGGCATGCCCTTAATAAGAAAAGTAAAGAAGCTGTGGGACCATGTCAGAATAGGCAACACCCGCCACATGTCCGCTGCCTCATACATTCAATCATGTATGTATATAGAAAAGCCAATGGGATACATACTGGGCTGTTAATAGGAAAAATGGTTTATGTGGTATTGCAGATCAGTCTTGGGGCTTCGTGCATGTTAAACTGTGCTCTACCACTGGCCTGCACCCCTTGATAGAATATAGTGACTGGATGTAGGTTTTCTTTTTTTTTTTTTTTTTTTTTAAGATTTATTTATTTTGCATACAGTGTTCTGCCTGCATGCCAGAAGAGGGCGCCAGTTCTCATTACAGATGGTTGGGAGCCACCATGTGGTTGCTGGGAATTGAACTCAGTACCTCTGTAAGAACAACCAGTGCTCTTAATTGCTGAGCCATCTCTCCAGCCCTGGATGTAGGTTTTCATAATGGACTTTCACTTTCCAAGTTAGCAAGTTATGTAAAATGTTTTTTGTATGTTGCCTGTGCTTTTATAATAAGAAGTGAAAAATACATTTTGTGGAAGCAGGGATCAAACCTAGGGACTTGCACGTGCTAGGTAGGCACTCTACTATTGAGTTACAGCCACCTGCCCTTAAGAAGTTAAATATTGGCCCAGAGAGATGGCCCAGCAGAACAAGTAACGGCTTTTGCAGAGGACCTGAGTTCAACTCCCAGCACCCGTATCAGATAACTCAGAACCACCGGTAACTCCAGTGTAATCTGATGTCTCTGCTCTCCATAGGCGCCTGCACTCATATACACAGACCCACACATACACATAATTAAAAAGATAATAAGACAAATATATTTTTAAAGTTACATTATTTAGCCTGGCATGTTGATGCACAGTTTAATCCTAGCAAGAGTTCAAGGCCAGCCTGGGATCTATGAGACTCTACTTTAATAAACCATATATATTTCACACACACACACACACACACACACACACACACACACACACACACGGAAACTCATGTTGCTGAAGCAACAATTGAGAATACAGTATAGTTTGCTAAGTTGTTGAAGAAGGTCACAGTTAAGGTTGAGGATGTAGCTCAATGGTAGAGTGCTTGCCTAGCTTCCATGGAACCTTAGGTTCAGTCCCCAACACCAAATAAATGGGTGGTAGCACACCCCTGTGATCCAGCTCATGGGAGGCAAAGCAGAAGGATCAGTTAAAGTCATTCTTGACTACATAGTGAGTTTGAGGTTGGCCTGGGCTCTGTGAGACTGTCTCAAAAAAAAAAAAAAAAAAAAAAAAAGAGGTGATCACAGTGATCTCACTGTTGCCCTGGCTCCACAACTGCTGACTCAGCCAGAAGCAGCTATGGGCAGGTGGGTGTGGCCATCCATAGACATTCTGGAATCTGGGGCCTCCTGGGTGTGTGGCATCTATAGATACTTGCGTTTCCTGAATTGGGGAAGAATCGTATCAGACAAAGGACATAGAGGATCTGTACTGCTGATGCCCCTGTGGACTGCCCCTTACCTCTGGAAGTCACACCACCTGGACCAAATGCTTCTTCAGGAGGCTCTTGGGATCTCAAGGACTGTGAATTGGGGTCAGAAGACACCCAAACGTGGAAGATCTCCTCAAGTCTTCTTTTATTTTCTTTGTCACAAATAAACCACATACAACCACCTATTAAGAGAACCCAATCTAGTATTTAGTCTAGGTCAGGAGCTTGTATTTCCATCTATCCTGGGAGGCTGAGTGGGTCTCCAGTAAAATTCTAGCCTACCCTCTTCTCCATTGGCAGAGCTGACCTCAGTTCATGCACCAAGGCAAGACTGCCTAGGTGGCCAAAGCCTGGACATGGGGCTGGGGGGTGAGCGATCTGCCACCTTCTGTCCACTAGGTGGCTCTGTCTCTCAGCAGATGGCAGGGCTCCACCCTAGGGTTCCCCAAGCTTGAGAAGACTTCCAGCAACTAACTTCTTCCTTTGGACTGTCCCTCTAGATAGAGGTCCTGAGGCAGACCCACCCAAAGGACAGCACTCAGCCTCTGTTTCCAGCCCCCTGGGAACCCAGCTGCCATCTAGCTACACTCTTGCCCACTGGGGTGGGAGTTGGGGGCTGGTACCTGAGTGGTTCTCTACCCACAATCTAGCTGTGCTTATAGAGAATGGGCGGTTGCTGGGAAAGACCCTGGGACAGAAAACTGCACCTAAGCACTGACCACATGGTCTCAGCAGGGGCCTGGTGACCTCCAATACTGAACAGCAGCGGCCCCTCCCAGTTCTCAGTAAAGATCACTGTAACTTCCTCCTTCCTCTCCTTCCTCTTGTCCTCTCCAGTGTATTGGTGCCTCTAGATTCAGTCTTCCCCCACCCCTTCCCTCTCTACCCTATTCCACATGACTTCCACAGGCCTCAGGTCAATACCTTCCAAATATACCCTTAGCCCAGACCCCTCTCCAAATCCCTAGAGCTTCATCTGACTGTCTTGACACAGTCCCTGCCCTACACGCTCAGGGTCCAACTGGGTCCCTCCTTTCCAGACCGGCTTCTCCACCTGGGTTCTTACCAGGTACGGGGGCAGGACACAGCCTTGACTCATTTCCACACTGTGATTGTTCCTAGGGGGCTTTGATCCTCCTGCCTTAATGCTCCCCAGATTTTCCTCGGCCTCTCCTTCTTGTTTGAATTCTTCTCTTAGGTTTTTGTTGTTATTGTTGTTTTGTTTTTTAAGATTAATTTATTTTTATTTTCTGTGTGTGTACATGGATGGATGGATGTACACCATATGCCTGCAGTACCCACAGAGACCAGAAGAGGGCATTGGATACCCTGGAACTAGAGTTACAGATGATTGTGAGCCACCATGCATGTGTGCTGGGAACTAAATGCAGGGCCTCTTAACCTCTGAGCCATCTCTCCAGTCCCAGTTGTCTCAGGCTTTTTGTGTGTTTGAGACAGGGTCTTATCTTGAACTTGTTTTATAGCTGAGAATGATCTTAAACTTTTAAAAATATTTTTCATTTATTTATGTGTGTGTATTGCCTGCCATGGTACCCATGTGGAGGACAGAGGATCAGGAGTCATTTTTTTCCTTCTTATATGTGGGATCCAGAGATTGAACTCAGGTTTTCAAGCTTGGCAGCAGGTGCCTTTCCCTGCTGAACCATTGTGCCCACCCAATCTTGAACTTTTGACCATTTTTAGAACTGGGATTATTGACATGCACCACCATGCTGTTGAGGATCAAATCCAGAGATTTGTGCATGCTAGGCAAACACCCTACCAATTGATCGCTCCCCATCCCAGCTAGCTCAGTTATGTTTTTAAAATAAGCTACAGCTTAATTTATTTTTGTGTGTATGTTTTCTTCATATGTATATGTGTGCCTGGTGCCTGCAGAGGCTGGTAGTAGGCACCAGACCCTAAGATCCTGTGGAACTGTAGTTATGGATAGTTGTAAGCTGCCATGAGGGTGCTGGGAATCAAATCTAGGTGTCCTCTCCAACAGCGGCAAGTGATCTTAGCCAGTGAACTGTCTGTCCAGCTGCCTTTTAACTCAGTTTTTACAGAGAGGTCCTAAGCGGCATTTTCAAGACAAGATTTCTCTGTGTAGCTATCCTGGCTGTCCTGGAATTCACTGTGGTAGACCAGGCTAGCCTCAGGCTCACAGAGATATGTCTGTCTCTGCCTGCCTAGTGCTGGGATTAAAGGCGTGTGCCACTGCTGCCTGGCTCCTGCCTGGCATCTTGACTGATCTTAGTCTTCTGGTTCACTCTCCACTCCCATAGCCAGAGTGACTTTTGAAGGTTCAGAAGAAACAGTACTAAAGGAGTTACAGTCTTTGAGTGGCTCCCTGCTACCCTTACACAGTACCCTCACCCACACCTTAGTAGTCAGTGACTGACTTGCGTCCTAGACTGCTGTGTTCACCTCTCTCCGCCTCTGCGTGGCAGGCTCAGGAACTCAGCCCTCAACCCCTACCTCCTGCAGCTTGGGCTGGGCCCTCTGCTGACCCGGTGCTGAGTTCCTGCAGCTTGGGACTGAGGCTTCCTCCTAGGTGTGCATCTAGGTGTGGCTGTGTGGACCCCACCAGGCTCTTGGTAAATAAGGTTGAGCACAGTGATTGAGCAGGTTCTGGGGCTAGGAGTGAGAGCAGCAGTGAATTCTGTGAGTACTGTCTCCTGGTCCCCAGGGATGGCCAAGTGACTTGACAGCCAGGCAGGACTCTGCTTTGAACCAAAGGAAATCAATGCTTCACTCGGAAGTTGGTCCTTCTGAAAAGGGCCAGCTGCAGACATGGTAGGGGGTGGGAGATGTGGGGGTTGGAGCTGCAGCTTCTTGAAGCAGGCCACAGAATGCTGAGCATCCTCTTCTCATTGGTGTCATCCCACAAAGTGTGTATCGATTGTCTCTCCTGGCCCTGAAGTGATGCATGGTCACTGTAGAAATGAGAGAGGAGAAGCAGATGAGCTTAAAGAACTGGATTCTACTGTAGCTATGGACTCTGTTTCCTTTTCTTCATATTCTTCTTAGCCTCCTCATAGCCTCTTACAAGCTAAGCGGTTACTTCTATCAGAGTTGACTTCACAGCATGAATAAATACTTCGATATTCATCAAAGCATACACACACACACACACACACACATGCATATATGTGTAAGACATGTGTTTTTACTTCAGGCAGTCTCATGAGCTCTTCGGCAATTTTCAAGAAGACATTTTGGTCACTGCATGATATGCAGCATCTGTCTATCGTAAGTTATTGACCAGTCTCTCCATTTCCGCTATTAATCATCATAATGGCAAGCATTCACTAGGCTCCTTCTCTGTGCCAAGTTCCTTGCAAAGAAATACACAAGGGTTCTCCCAGGGAGTGTCACCAGAGCCCTGTGACATGGCTCTCTTTGGCTGAGAGAGTGGCTCAAGACCTTAGAGTCAGCCAGTGTGGGTTCCAGATGTGACAGATGTTGAGCAGCAGCATTTATACATCCTCATTGTTTATGTTAAGGCCGATTTAGGGATGGCTGACAGGCCACAGTGGGCTTTGTTGTCATTCACCTGCCGCCCGCCCGCCCACCCACCTGCTGTCCTCCCTCCCTCTCTTCCTTGCTTTCTGTGCTGGGATTGAACTAAGGCCCTCACTCACTCTAGGCACGCGCTCTACTACTAAGCTGTGCTCCCAGCTCTTTTTTTTTTTTTTTTAAGTAGGACAGCAGCATATCACCTGAGGACCAGGTATAATTTAAGTGGTTACATGGTGTCACCTAGGGGATGTAGGAGATGGGGGCTCTTACTGCCGTCTTGCTGCTCTGGCCCCTGCACCTGCAGCTGACTTTGAGTGTGCCCACTCTGGGCTTTTCATGCCCTACTGCCACACACAGTACAGGGCACCTAGTGAGCACCAGGTATTGCAGGCCTCTGGTTTGCAAATGCCACAGACTGGCCAAATTGCCTTCATAGCATAGTTGTGGTTTGCAAATGCCACACTGTAGCCAAACTGCCTACATAGCATAGTTGGGGTTTGCAAATGCCACACTGTAGCCAAATTGCCTACATAGCATAGTTGTTGTTTTATTTTGTTTTAAAATTTTTTATATTTTAATTGTGTGTGTGTGTGTGTGTGTGTGTGTGTGTGCGCGCGCGCACACATGTCATGGAGTGTGTGTGTAAAGGTCAGAAGACAACTTGTGGAAGTTGGTTCTCTCCACCATGTATGTCCCAGGGATGGGATACCAGTTTTCAGGCTTGGCTACATGTGACTTTACCCACTGAGCCATTTTGCTGGCTCCTAAGTTTTGTTTTGTTTAAGGTTTATTTTATTTTTGGTTATGTGTATATGTGTGCTGTGTGGAAGGTGTGTGTACATATGAGTGAGGTGCCTACAGAATCCTGAAGGGGATGTTAAAATTCCCAGAGCTGGAGTCACAGGTAGTTGTGAGTCACCCAACATCGGTGCTGGAACTGAACTTGACCTTAACCACGTGGGTGTTCTTAACTGCTGAGCCATCTCTCCAGCCCCCAACCAGAGTTGTGATTTTTTTTTTCATTATTATTTATGTGTGGGAGTGTTAAGCCAACATGTGGGTGCTGGGACTTGAAGCCAGGTCCTATAGAAGAGCAGTCTGTTCTCCTAACCACTGAGCCATCTCTCTCGCCCCCTAGAGATGTTTTTTATATGTCTTGTTTTGGTTTTTGAATGTATAGCCTATGTTGGCCTTGAACTTATGGTCTGCCTCATCCTCTCGAGCACTGGGATTACCACTGAGTGCCACCATACCTGGCAGAATTGTTACTCTTGTGCTCTGCCTTGGGTGGGCCCTGTCCAGTGTCCCAGGGCGGACATGGCTCATTTTGACAAGGAACCTTCTTGTTCTTTCTCTGCCTAGGGAATTCCGGGGGCCATGCCTGTTCTGCCTTTGAGAACTACTGGTTGTCACATTGGCTCGCTGGGCCTGTCATAGCTTCTGTCTGTCTCTTCCTTCTCCAAGGGATTTCCAGGAAAGGGCTGTGGGCTCTTTCAGGCCTGCTGTCTTTCCCCTGCAGAAACAGAAGCACCTGGTTCAGGGTGCTACTGGAGAGCCTAAAATAGTTCCCTTGGGGGGTTGGGGATTTAGCTCAGTGGTAGAATGCTTGCCTAGCAAGCGCAAGGCCCTGGGTTTGGTCCTCAGCTCTGATTTAAAAAAAAAAAAAAAAATAGTTCCCTTGGTCTCATGGTTAAGCTGAGAAGTTACTACAATAGCTGTGTTGTGGGGAAGCGAGCGGGAACTAGGCACTTTGGGAGTGACCGAGTTCTGCAGTTACTCCCCTTGACCCTTAAAGTGCCCCTGAGGCCGAGGCTGCCACATGGGCTTCTTCTCCATTTCTCCACCCAGTGTGTTCGTTCTCTGGAATCCTCCCCAGCCCCATTCAGCCTGTTCTCTCTCTTCCTTCACGTGCCCTCCCGCCGCCGCCCTCCCAGGGTCAGCTGGTACCCGGCTCTGGCTTTCTGAGTCTGTTGTCACACAGTATCAGGAGTCTGTGGAGAGAGGATCTGTGCTTTGTTCACGCCACACATTCAGACCCAGAGTAGCTGTTTGCCGGAGTCCTGCATAAACTAAAGCCTCATGGAGGCTGAGCAGCTCCGAGTGGCTCCTCCCTGTGGGCAGCAGCTTCTCTGTACCGCCCCTGCTGACCCTCCACTGTGGTTTCTGGATCTCCTCTCCCCAGGCCCGTGAGGCTCCTTTGAGGCTCCTTCAAGGCGCCTTCTAGAGGCCCCAGGTGAAAACAGTCAGTGCTGAAATTAGAGTCAGCCCAGGGAGAGTTCATCTGGGACAGGAAGCTCAGCCTCTTAACTTTAATCAACACTTCTGTGAGAATTACCTGTAACCCAGAAACAGAGTTGAGCCAGAAGTCACGTGCATCCTACAGACCTCCACAGGGATACGGTTGGTAACTCATGTACTGAGAAAGAAAAGGAACCCAAAAGAAGAGTGAAGAATGTGCCGAGATGCAGGCAGGCTTAGCATCCCAGCTCTGGCTTCCAAAGGACCACTTTTACCCAGCATGTGGTTCTGTTTCTTAAAGCCCACAACAAATGTTTGGGAGACATTAAAGTCCCTGGCATGACTCGGATTTCCCAACACCAAGCTAAGAGGTGGGTCCCTGTCCTGGGAGGGGAACGGAGGGCCACTCTGTCCAGCAGTTGGACAGTTCCAGTCACATTAGCCTCTCATTACTATAAGCCGATGACAGCCTTGTTCTCCATGAAGGACAGACAATAGGGTACATGTACAGATTTCCATGTGGGACTGACTGGGAGTGGAGCCCACCCAGGAAGCTAGAACGCAGGCTGCAGGCCTTTCCTCAGCCCCAGTGATTCACAGTACCCACCAGAAGAGCCTGGTAATCTGCATTTTAGACAAACAGGGCATGGTGTGGCATACCTGTAGTCCTAGCACTCAGCAGCTGATGCCAGCCTGTGCTACATAGAGGACCCTGTGCCCTTCCCTAGATTCAGTGAATCATAGTGAGTACCAGATGTACCTAGGATGCCGCATTTTAAACAGCTAGTATATATGATGGAGCTGGTCTGTTGTCTAGCTACTATGGAGGCTGAGGGTCACCTGAGCTCAGGAGTTCCAGGATAGCCTGGGGCAAGGTATCAAACCAACCTCAGGAGTTCCAGGATAGCCTGGGGTGAGGTATCAACTAACTGTCGTGGTGAGGAGGTGGACGGAACTAAAGCAACAACAAGGGAACAGCTCCAAGGTGGTCCTGACGCCCAGAGTCTACGTTGAGACTATGCAAGGTCTTTAGTGAGACCCTGACCACCCCTGAGCCCTGGGAGACAGGCCCATGTCACCTCCCACATTCCGTCCTTTAGTTTCATTCTGCTGCTGTGTAGACACTCTGACCAAAAGCACCTTAGGAGAGGATTTATTTCATCTTACAGATCAGTCCACTGTCGAGGGATGCCAAGCAGGAACTCAAAGCCCGCTTGCTATTGCACACAGCATCACTTCTAACCAGGAACTCACTCACAGCCAAGGAGGCACAGCAAAAACCATGCTTGCTGACTCACAAGCTGGCTTATACTCAGCTAGCTTTCTTCTACAGCTCAGGGCCACCTGCCTAGGGAATGATGCCTCCCACAGTGGGCTGGGCTCTCCCAGATCAATTAACAATAAAATACAGGGCCAGGCAGTGGTGGTGCACACCTTTAATCCCAGCACTTGGCGGGTAGAGCCAGGTGGCTCTCTGCAAGTTCAAGGCCAGCCTGGTCTACAGAGTGAGATTCAGGACAGGCACCAAAACTACAAAGAGAAACCCTGTCTCAAAAAAGCCAAAACAAAACCAAAAAAAAAAAAAAAACCAACAAAAACAGCCTCCCAGAGGCATGCCCACAGGCCAGTCTGATCTGGGCAATCCTTCTATTGAGACTCCCTTCTGGGGTGACTGTAAGCTATGTCAAGTTGACAGGTGAAGCCAACTAGGACACCTTCTGGGACATAAACAAATTCTCTGGTCTGGAAGAGCTTATATTTGGGGGAGAGACTGGGAAAATTTGAATGAGGGCAATGAACATCTCGCCTGGGAAAGGAAACTGTAAAGGGCTCGCGAGTGTGTGTGTGTGTGTGTGTGTGTGTGTGTGTGTGTGTGTGTGTGTATGTGTGTACATGCACACGTTTTGCAAGTTCGGTGGTAGGGATGGGTGCAGGGGCCTCAGGGAATGCAGCTGGAATTTGACACTACAGTTGTCCCTAAAAATTAATCCTAGTGTGTTAGTGATGGCATAGGTGCTGCTTACCATATTCTGCAGACAAATGAACTGAGGTTGAGTGTGCTGGAACTTCCCTGGATACCCAGGTAGTTAGAGTCAGGGTCAGGTCCAGGTCCAAGATGCCAAATCTTGCTACTGGGACCCACTGCAACAGCAGAATCCTGGCAAGGGCCTGTACTTGTCTCCTGTACCCCCCTTGGCCTGTTCTCCGAATCCACCTATGACATCTCTGGCTGTTGGAGCCCAGTAGGCACCACAGATCCTAGTCTGCTCCTGCGGCTAAGCCCTTGGTGAATCAGAACCCACTGTTCCCATAGCAACCCAAATGTGGTGCTACCTTGGGTAAAAAGCATCCCCTGGGAGTTTGGGGTATCAAAGCGGAGGTGTATAGAACACCTGGCTCGTAGCCTTGGGATGCTAAAAACAGCACATGCTGCCCAGTGGGTGTTGGTGTGTGTGGGAGAAAGCCCAGTGCAGGGGGAGCACCAGCCTTGTTCCCCTCAGAAGTTCTTCCCTTCAGTGGCCCTTTGGGACCTGTTTTCTCCCAGACAGCGATTCCCCAGAGCTGGTAACTGAGGCAGAATTGAGTGCTTGCTGCCATTGAAGATAATGAGCTCACGGCATGAAGAGGTGCTGTACCCAAGCCAGGGAGTCAGGGAAGGGCTAGAGCATGGAATCACTGTATGCCTGGGGTGCTTGCTCCATCATGAGCTAGCGCCATGTGTGCTGCTGAAGATGTCTCACTGAGCTTGGAGCTCACAAGGCTCAGCAGGGGTGCTCCCTGGGCATTTAGAGGCACTTAATCAAAGTGCCCTACGTTGGTGATGACTCACAAAGGGATTTCCTCTATCAGCCTTGGGAATTTGGGAGTCTCTACAGCCTTAGGGTTGCGATTTTTTAACTTTTCAGACTGCTGATATAAAAAAAAAATGGATTTTATGTGTATGAATGTTTTGCCTGCATCTATATCTGTGCACCATATGGATACCTGATGTCCACAGAGGTCAGAAGAGGGCATTGGATCCCCTGGAACTAGAGTTACAAACAGTTGTGAGCCACCAAGTGCTGGGAGCCAAACCTGGGTCCTCTGCAAGAGCAACAAGTATTAACTGCTGAGCCATCTCTCAGCCCCAACAGGCTGCTAATCATGTGTGTGTGCATGCTTAAGTGCGTGTGGACATGCCACCCTTGCACGTGGAGGTCAGAGGAGAACGTCCAGGGTTGTTCTTGCCCCACTTTGCTTGGGCAGGGTTCTCTAGTTGGCTCTACTGGGCTTCACACTCCAGGCAAGCTGGCCACAGCTTCTGGGCAGTTTTCCTGGCTCTGCCTCCCGTCTCACATAGGCATGCTGGGATTACAGATGCACACATTCTGTGCCTTTACAAGGCTCTAGGGATTCAATTTAAGTTGGCATATTGTCAGCCTTCCTCTTTTTTTTTTTTTTCTTTCTTTTTTTTTTTTTTTTTTCTCAGAGTCTCTGAGTTTACCAATTAGCAAGACTAGCTGGTCAGTGAGCCCCAAGGATCTTAATGCCTCTGTATAACCTAGCACGAAGGTTTCAGACTCACTTGGCCAGGCCCCGTTTTTACATGGGTGCTGAGGATCTGAACATGTCCTCCTGCCGCTTGCTTAGCAGGCATGCTGCCAATTAGCCCATCTCCCCAGTCCTGGTCTCCAGTCTCACACTTTGGCTAGGGAGGTGTAAGGTTCCATAGGAGTACCTGACCCCAGAATGTCTGAAGCTGGAATAGTCCTGGGACACCATGCCAGTAAGGGGTGCTATAGTTTCAGTGACCCTACGGACGGCAGAGCCAAGGCCCCTATGCCCAGGGCTCACACTGTCATGGAAGCTGGGCTTTGAGGAGCTCAAAATTAGGTCATATGTATCCAGCTGTGGCTGGTGTTGCTCGTACAAGTCCCTCTTTTCCCATTGCCATCCACATAGGGCTGTGCCCATCCTCGTCTGTGGAGTCTTTGGGGTGGAGACTTAGAAGTTCAAGGTCAGCCTGGGCCCCATATCCAGAACTTATCTTAAGTTACAACAAAAAAATAGCAAGAGTGACTCTCATCCACCTTCAGGAGCCCTTCTCCACAAACCATGTTGTCCCTGCTGTGTTCTGTTTGGGTGTGAGTGCTGGCTTGAGACAGAGCCTTGCTTTTAACACTGCTGGTGTGAATTCATCCCCAGCTCACCAACAGACCAGTGACCCCATTGTCTGGCCCCCACCCCCGGCCAGGGCCAGCTTCCCTGTTTCTATGCTTCTGCGTGTTTGACATTTTTTTCTCCCCAGTCACTTGACTAGCTCTAGTAAAGGGCCAGAGCTGGCATTGGACGTGGGATGGAAGGACGTGGGATGGTGCCTGCCCCACCCTGTTCAGAGAGCTGAGCCTCAGCCCTGCTTTCTAGATGCATGAGCCACAGTAGTGGAGGCAGAGGCAGGGAGGACAGTTGAACTTGAGTTCCATGTTGAATTTTCCTAAGGCATCTCGGGCTTCGTTGGTGGTATTTTTTAATCCTGGGTCTTGGTTCCATTCTCATAGTAACACAGACAGATTGGTCCAGGCTTTGTCTGAGTGTGGCATTCCTCAGTGCTCTGACTAGAGACAGATAGTTGTTTCCCTTCTAGGAGAAATAACAAGGTGCTCTGTGTACTTAAAGGTAAGTGCTCCAGACCCTGGGCCTCCAGTTCACCCAGCTGCTTCTTGTCTTTGAACAAGGGGCTTTCCCAGGTGCTCTGTTTTTATTGTTGTTTTTTGCCTTGTTTTTTTTTTTGTTTGTTTGTTTGGTTTTGTTTTGTTTTGTTTTGTTTTAGAAGGGTTTCTCTGTGTAGCTTTGCGCCTTTCCTGGGTCTCACTCTGTAGCCCTGGCCGTGAACTCACAGAGATCTGCCTGGCTCTGCCTCCGAGTGCTGGGATTAAAGGCGTGTGCCACCACCGCCGCCGACCCAGGTGCTCTTAATATAACTGAGAACAAGGCTAGTCCCTGGTCACAGCATGTACACCGTGACTAGTCCCTGGTCACACAGCATGCATACACCATGACTAGTCCCTGGTCACACAGTATGCACACACCATGACTAGTTCCTGGTCACAGCATGTCCACCATGGGGAACAGATCAGATTAATAGGATTGGGGACATAATCCAGTTGAAGACTGCTTGTCCAGCACTCCTGAAGTCTTGGCTTGATCCCAGCACCTCATGAAACTGGGTGTGAGATGCACACCTGTAATCTCAGCACTTGGGAACTAGTAGGAAGTCAGAAGGTGAAAGTCATCTTTGCCTACACAGTGAGTTCAGGGTAGCCTGGGCTTCATGAGACCATGTTTCATCAACCCCCACTGCCACGGTGCAGAGAATGCTGAAGATGACCACAGCTGCCTGAGCAGCGAGATGCTGGGCACTGTTTCAGAATGGCCAGAGGTTCCTCCACCTCTTGTCACTGTTAGTGTCTGTCCCTCCTCCTGCCTGTCCTGTCCATGTGTGGAGCAGCTCCTCCTGGGAACTTGGACTTGTGTTTCCAGAATGGTGCAGAGCTGCTCTAAGGAGCTTGCTGGCCAGGCCTGGAACCCCAGCACTCTGGAGGCAGACAGAAGGGATATGAGTGTGAGTTTGAGGCCAGTCTGGGCTAGCTACATAGTTCGACCCTGTCTCCTAGAAGCCTGAGTTAAACTGGAGATGTGACTCAGTGGAAATCTACCCCTCCTTCTTGTGCCCTGGATTCATTTAATCCATCACTGAAAAGGGCAGGATGAGTGGGTAATGGACTTCAACTTGGTGTTTTTTGTTTCTCTGTGGAGCCATGGCTGTCCTGGAACTCTCTCTGTAGACCAGGCTGGCCTCAAATTGACAGGAATCCGCCTGCCTCTGACTCCAAGTGCTGGGATTAAAGGTGTGCGCACCACCACCACCACCACCACCACCACCACCACCGCTGCCAGATGACTTCAACTTTTTTGTTTCTTTGAGTGGTTAGAGTGTAAGGCCTGTGTTCTTTCTCCAGGCCACACATGGTCAAAGGAGAGATCGGACCTCTGAGGTTGTCCTCTGACCTCCATATGTTCTGTAGCATACACACATTCTCACCCACACAGTAAATGAGTAAATGTAATGAAAATTATTCCTAAGTGTTGTGGTATTGTTGATGAATGATACTATCAATGAAATTATTTTCTTAATTTCATTTTCAGATTGTTCATTGCTAGTGTATGCAAATAGAATTGCATATTGGTCTTATGCCCTACAACTTTATCATATTTACTAGTTGATAGCTTTTTAGTAAGTAGAAATTGCAGAGCATTTTCTACTTATAAGATTATGACATCCACAAATAGAAATAGTTTCCTTCCTTTCTTCTAATGTTTATGCTATTTAGTTATTTATTTTTGCCTAATTGCCCAGGATTGAACTTCAGAACAATCTAGAGAAGCCAGGTGTGGTGGCACATGCCTGAAATGTTAGCACTGGGGAGGCTGAGGCAAGAGGCCTGTCAGTCAAAGGCAAGTCTGGGCTACATGAGACCCTGTCTCAAATGTCCAAAGCAAAGCAAAAATCAATTTGAGGAAGAGTGTAGAGAACAGACAGACCTTTTCGTTCCCGTTTTGCTGGGGTGAGTTTTAGCTATGCAGTATGGTGACAGTTTTGGTTATTGTAGGTGCCCTTTATCAGGGTGGAAACTCCCATGTTTCCTGTTCAGTGCATCTTCTGTCTTGAAGGGATGCTGGATTCTGTTAGATTCGTTTTCTGTGTAAGGTGATGGTATGGGGTTTGTACTTTATTCTGTTGGTAGACCATATTACACCAAATGATTTTCAGATGTTAAACCAGCCTTGCATTCCTAGAATAATTTGGTCTGGATATATGATCCCTTTTGATATGTTGTTCTACACATTTTGCTAGCCTTTGTAAGCATTTTTGTCTATATTCATAGTAGGTCCACGTCTGTGGGGTGTGTGTGTGTGTGTGTGTGTGTGTGTGTATGTGTGTGTGCGCGCGCGCGCGATGCATTGTCCAGTTTTAGTACTCCTGTTGTTTAATTTGTTAGAGAAGATGCAGGAGTGTCTGAGGAGCTCCCCCTGCCTGGGCTTACCTGCATCTGGTGGGAAGCAGTGCACAGAAGTGCTGAGCACAAGTTCTGACAGAAGGTACCAATGGGAAAGGTGGAGCCTTACAAAAAAATAGATCACTTGCCTGGGGGTAGAAGACGGGCATTACAGGACAGTGAAGAGGGTCTGTGAGGGAGCTGTGTGCCCCTTCTGGCTCAGGAACTGAGTTGTAGGGCTCAAGCCATGATGACAATCTGAGCAGCTCTCCCATCCTTTTTGTTTGCTGGTCCAAATTCCAGAGAAGAGAGGGAACACCAGCGTCCTTGGGCTCTAACTGAATGAGTACCTGGTCCACTAATGATATGGACAGGTCAAAGGATGCTCTGGAGGAACTTCAGCCTGCCCTCTCTTTGGCTTCAAAGGAAGGAAGGTCCCAGTGGTCATCAAGTCTTTTAGAAACAGGAGAGGGTGTGGGATGGGCAGAGCCTCTGTGGACTTCTGCAGCCCCAGCAACGGAGCAGAGGCTCTGAAATGAGGCCTGTGGATTCCATTCAGGGAGTACGTGGCCAGTTGGCAGTGTGGGAGGGTAAAACTCTTACAAAGCTTTTGCTCTACGTGTCTTGTTACATACTTATCAGAGTGACTGTATGACCATCAGAAGGTCATTGTCCTAGTTAGGGTTTCTGTTGTTGTCATTGAAACACCATAACCAAAACAACTTGGAGAGAGGAAAGGGTTTATTTCACTCACAGTTCCATGTCACTGTTCATCATCACAAGCAGTGAGCGCAGGAACAAGGCAAGAACCTGGAGACAGGAGCTGATGCAGAGGCCATGGAGGGGGGCTGCTTACTGGCTTGCTCCCCATGGCTTGCTCAGTCTGTTTTCTTGTAGAACCCAGGACCACCAGCCCAGGGATGGACCCAACCACAATGGGCTGCACCCTCCCCCATCAGTCACTTTAAGAAAATGCCCTACACCCATATCTTACGGAGGTTATTTTCTCAGTTGAGGTCCCCTCCTTTCAGATGACTTCAGCTTGGATCAGGTTGACATAAACTAGCCAGCACAGTTCCTGTCTTCATAGTACAGGGCAGGGCATGTACCCACTGAGCAGTCTGTAGAGCTCAGTGATGGGGATTTGAGCTTCTCCAAGGAGCGGGTGGCCCGTTCCCTCTGCACAGTCACCGTTCCCTCCTGGGGACCCAGTGCGATTTTTGGCCTGCAGCTCACTGCAGAGGCCCAGGGTCCCTTCGAGAAAGCCTATGAGGCAGATGAGAAAGAGTGGGCTGTCACCATTCACTGCCACAGAAGCATCTTCTGCCAACACTGGCAATCTTGCTCCAACCCGCTGGAGGCAGCCCTTGGAGAAATGAGCGTCTGTTAGGTGCCCAGCTCGGCTGCCATGTGGAGTATGATGTAATCCTGGAGTCTGTGGTTGCTAGGACAATCCTGCCTGCAGCGATAGTGCATGGTCCCAGGACTGGAGCAAGAACAGAATGTTGCCGAGCAAACAGAAAGGATTCGTAGGGCTTCTCAAGCAAAGGTGTCTCTTCCCAAGAAGCCAGATATCTGTGCTCCTTTCTGGAGGCTTGTCTCCCTTTCAAGAATGCTGATAAGTACAGAATCCCAGAGGCAGATGTAGATGTAACTAACCGTCTATAGGCAGAAACAGGGTGGGTGGATGATAGATTAAGTCGCCTTAGCACCACGGTGCTGACGTGAAGGCAGGACTTCCAGATGTCATGTGTCACATGTGCCACCCTTCTGCAGCACCACCTGAAGTGCCTCCTGGCTCCTCCAAGCAGCAAGGTGTGCCGGCCGGAAGCACTCCATTGTGTGCACAAGGATAGCTAACACTATGCTGACCCTAGTCCCAGTGCCAGAGGCCCTATTGCACCCCACCCCACCCAGCCCAATCCTTGGAGGCCTTTCCTGCTCCTGCTGTTCCCATCTGCCTCTTCCAGGGAGATTGCCTCCAATATCGCAGAAGGGAAGTACCCCAGAAAGGCCACAGACAGCCTGACTGTTACTGTTCAGGGCAAAATGCTGGACCAGCAGTTAGAAAAGGCAGACAGGTAGTGTGAGATGCGAGGACAGAGAGGCACCGCCAGCTCGCTCCTTCCCTCCTCCCCTTGCCTCTTCTGGCCAAGTGTCAGAGCCTGTCTTAGGGAAAACAAGACAGAGGAAGTGGTGGCACATGGCTTTAATCCCAGCACTCAGGAGGCAGAGGCTGGTGGATCTCTGTGAGTTCGAGGCCAGCCTGGTCTACAAAGTGAGTTCTAGGACAGCCAGGGGTGTTGCACAGAAGAACTTTGTCTCAAAAAAGAACATGTGTATGTGTGTATTTTATTTGATGTATATGAGCATTTTGCCCGTGTATATGTATGTGGTGCCCATGGAGGTCAGAAGAGAGTGTAAGATCCCCTGGAACTGGAGTTACAGATGGTTGTGAGCCAGCATGTAGGTGCTAGCAACTGATCCTGGGTCCTCTGCAAGAGCAGCAAGTGCTCTTAACCTCTGAGCCATCTCTCCAGCTCCAAGATCTAAACTTGAAAAGTAGAGGTTCCCAAGAAAATCTTGCCTCCCACCTAATGTGGTGCCCTTGGAACAAGGGACATGAGCAGAACAGAGCCCTGCTCAGGACCAAGACCTGTCTCTTGTCTTAGCAGTGTGGCCTTGAACAAACCTCTGGGCCACACCCTGAGCCTTGCATCAGGCTGGGATCACTACCACGTCCCCAGCTTGGCTGCAGGAAGACAAGGGAGGAGATGGACTTAATTAGAAGCATGTCTCTTCTCCTTCCCTCTTTTATCTAGGTTGTCATGTACCCCAGGCTAGCCCTGAACTCACTATGTAGCCAAGAAGGACCATGAACTTCTGATCCCCTTGCCTTCACCTCCTCAGTACTGGGATCTGTGCCATCGCCCAGTTCATGTGGTGCTAGAGACTAAACCCAGGGGGTTTTGCGTGCAAGACAAGCACCCTGCCAAGGGAGTTCCATCCCCAGCCACTTTGAAGCACTCTGCACTCTTTTGCCAGGGGTGGGAAGGTAGAGAAGGGACGCTCCACGGTGAGCACAGCCGTTCTGCCTTGTTCTGATGCCAGAAGCCATCAGCAGTCCTTGTTCCTTGGTCTGCAGGTGCGGAGGACGTGGTGATGGCGTTTTCCAGATCGGAGACGGAAGACCGGAGGCAGTAGCGAAAGGCCCTTGGGACACCTGAAAGCTACCGAGGGATCTGGGGGCTCCTCTACGGTTGAGCTGAGCGGTAGCAAACCACCTCCCTCCCTCCCTCCCTCTTCTCCCCTCACCCCACCCAACCCTCCCCACCCCAGCCACTCAGCAGGGCTGGCATCAAGGGAGATGCCAGTGGTGGTTTGTGATTGGCTTGAAGGGATGGACTCGTGATTGGCTGCAGGAAGAAACCTTTTTATTTTTAAATCTTGACCAACGGAAACCTTTTATTTTTATTTCTGACTCTTTATTTTTTTAAAAATGTGCGCCTCGGTGTCTGGCTTCCCCGGAAGCTCTCCGAGCTCTGGTGCTTTATTTAGGTCATTTTTCAGGAACGTGAAGAGGCCCGATTGGCTGCTTAAACTGGAAAAAGATTGGGATTGGCTGGCTTGTGGGAAATGGTCTTTTCTTTGATTGGCTGCAGGTGTTGTGCTCACATCACCAACTTCCTCTATTCTGATGCAAAGAACAGGGTTTGGGGATATTGATTGTTAGATTTGACTTGAAAAAAGAAAAGAAAGAAACCAGATGAGCTTTGCAATATTTATTACATGAAGAGCTTGCTGCTGCCTTCACATATTGGGTTTGTGTTTGAATTTGATTGGCATTCAGTATGTGGGTTTGGTTTCCCATTGGCTCAGCCCTGACTCCCGTTGCCATGGTCTTACTTCCACTCTGCTGCGTATTTGAGGCCTGAGGGTACACCTGGAGATTGCTGTGCTTTGACGACCACACCTGCCTCCACCAGCAAAGGGACCCTAGGGACCCAGAGCAGGGTCCAGAGCTGGAAAACAGGGCCCCCAGGAGCGTTGTGTTGTCCTGAGCCAGCAGCCCAGAGCTCAGGGGTGACCAGGAGGCAGGATTTATATACTCACTTCTGAGAGTTGGCAGCCAGCCAGTTTCCTGGGGTGAGAATGAATTATGCAGCCCTTTCCCTGACCAGCCCATGCTAAGCACAGCAGCACTGGCTGGCAGCTCCATCCTCTTGGCTCTCCCCCCAACCCCACTCCCTTCCCTGGGACTCAGCATCACCAGATCCTGAAGATCCTAAGAGGGTCTTTACTCAAGCAGATACCCCAGTTTCACTCCCAGAACCCCAGGGTCCATTGCCTGGGGGTAGAAGGTCCTGGGTAGCAGGTGTGCTCTAGCTGAGCCCAAGTCCCCACTACACAGTATCTCTCCATGTCAGCCTTGAAGGGACAGTAACAAGGCTTGTTTTATGAAATGCCCATGATGAGGACCAGCTAGACCTTCAATAGTGGGCCCCACAGGCTAGCCCTCAGCAACTCCTGAGGAGGGTCTGAGTTATCATCTCACCCACCCTACCCCTACATGCCTTTTCTAGGAGTTGGAGAAATGGTAAATGACAGAAGCGTCTTTTCTCTTCTTGGGGCTTTAGGCCTCCCATGTGTCGGAGTGTGCAGCTCAATGCCAACATGTCTTAAGATCAAGCCCCAGGGTACCTCATTGCTGGTGGATGGTTTTCACCGACCAACCTTGTTCCAGGAGGAGAATTTGAATGTCATAGCTGAGACCCCGTGTCCTCCAGCACATGGTCACTGTTAGATGACAGTTACATGCCAAGGCCATTGAGTTCCAGGGAGCAAGGACAGTGGAGAATCAGCTACGCTGAGGGCATCATTCCTGGAGAGGAGTGGTGTGTGTGTACGTGTTCAGGCACAGTGTGTGTTCACACACATACACAGACACTCGAATACCAGCTCAGCATGGCCTGGAGATGTGGCTGAGCTCCTGGGGAGAGATGGGGTTCTTCAGTCTCCCCTCACTCAGGAGATTATATAAAGTAGGGTGTCGCCACCTTCAGTTGGTTTCTGTGACTCCCTCAGAGCTGAGCCCTGGTGGTGGCATATGCTCTATCCTAGCAGTGGTTCTCAGTTCGCTCTCACAGCATTGACCAGGCTCACCCTCTGAGGAAGTGCAAGTGTCCTGTGGCCTCTTATTCCAACTGAAAGTCTATCTAATGGAGAAAAATAAAACAATAAAGATTTTTCATAGCTTGATGGGTGAGCTGAGCTGGTTTCTCTCTCAAGGTTGGCACTACTGGGGTCTTCTCAGGAGATGTGGAGGAGGGAGGGCAGTGTGAAGCTTGGTAAGTGTTTGTGGCCTGGACTGGAACAGAGCTCAGTTAGGAGTGCTTAGCATGCCTAAAGCCGTGGGTTTGATCCTTAGCATCATATAAACCAACTGTAGTTACACATACCTGTAATCCCAATAATCATGAGGCTGAGGCAGGAGGATTGAGGTGTGTTCTGGGTTCTGGGTTAGCCTGGGCTACAGTGACACGCCATCTCAAAAAAGAAAAGGGAAAAAAAAGAGCTGGGTAGTAGCTGTCTGTAGTCTCTGCTCTTATAAGGTGGAAGTAGAATCAGGAGGTCACAGTCATCTTTGGCTAGATAGTTAGTTCCAGGCCAGTCTGGACTAAATGGGACCTTACCTCAGGAGGAGAGAGGAGTTTGGTAGTAGTGCACATCTTTAATCCCAGCACTCAGGAGGTGGTGGATCTCTGTTGAAGGTCAGCCTGGTCTACAAAGACAGTTTTAAGCCAGCCAAAGCACACAGTGAACCCTGGTCTCAAAAGTGTGTGTGGGGTGGGGAGTAAGTACTGGGGATGTAGCTCAGTTCCCACCCAGCCCCATGTGAGGCAGGTGTGATAGCACATACCCGAAATCCTAGCACTCCGGCTCTGATGAGAGACGAGGACCAGAAGGACCAGCTCATCCTAGACTGAGTAGGAAGTTTGAGGCCAAGCTGGGCTACGGTGAGACTGGCTCAAAAAACAACAGACCGCTTATTTTTTGGCCTGGATCAGTGCTCAGGGTTTCCACATCTGTCTAACTCATGATCCTCAGGAAGGGGAGTTCATCTGACCCTGGAGATATTCCGTATGATCCTGAATCCTCGTCCCATGGCCCACTGAGGTCAGTGATCTTCCATATCAGTGTACTGCTGGTAACTACAGGTCCAGGGGATCCAGTGCCTCACATGCACATATCCACACACACATAATCTAAAATAAATATATTTTTAAAAAATTTCTCTGGACTCTTGATGCTGTGAGGTTTTTTGGTTTGGTTTGGTTTGGTTTTTAGACAGGGTCTCACTGTAGCTGTGGCTGACTTGAAATCTGTATGTAGACCACACTGGCCTCAAACACAGATCCCCTCGCCTCTGCCTCCCGAGTGCTGGGATTAATGGTGTGCGCCACCACACCCAGTACTTTGGGGTTTTTAGACAGCAGTGAATCTTGGTTTTGAGTTGAGGGCCTGTATTCCCAGCCACTTGGGAGTCTGAAGCAGGAAAATCACTTAAATTCAGGAATTCAAGGCAAGATAACAGTTACTTCAAAACAAAAACCCACCTTTATGTTGAAAAACATATTTTGAAGTCCTGCAGCCTATGCTGTGGCCAGACTCATCTCAGGAAAATGCCTGTCCAGCATTGGATCTGGGGCTCATCGCCCCACAAGTGAGCCCCTTCCCTCTGGAAGTGACTTGTGGTTATCCTTACATCCACTTGGTCTGTCCTTCTCTGGAATTCCTTGTCCAGAAAGAGTTTGTCATCACAGCAAAAGAGACAGATGAGCTGAGTTAACCAAACTTTCATAAGAAACGCCTATTCAAGGACTCAGGCTAAAAAGAAAGATGTGTATAGAATCTACCCCCTCGCTGGGTTCTAAGCCCCAGGGCAGACCTTGCAGTTTATCTAGTTAATCGCTCAGAGGGAGGGGCAAGCTGGCCCTGGTCCAGCCTCTAGCTGAGCTTGGATGGAGCTGAGAGTCATTCACCTTGAGCTGTCTGACACACTGAGTCTGTAAAAGGAAGTAGGTCACTTAAAATGAGCCAGGACGCTCAGCAACTGAAGTGAAAGGGTCTCCAGGGCCCCTGGCCCCACACAGCAGGACCCTCATGGATCTGTCTTCATGGTCGCAGATGCTTGCTGCTGATAATGAGCTTGGAGGGCAGAATTGGGATAAAGATGAGATGAGGAGTGCAGACAGCCTAGAGGGGCCTGGGGAGCTGGAGGGCAAGTGCTTCCCATTCCCAGGGTAGGAGACAGTTGAGAATGAAGCATTTCTCTGTCCCTGTAGGTGAGTAGCAGCTGTGAGCATCCAGGCTGCTCTCGGCCTTTAAACAGGATCCTTTGTGTCGGAGAAATCCTTCCTTTCTGTGGCACCTGGTCCAGTTGATGGAGGCAGGAACCAACTTCCTGAATGGGGTAGCTCTGGACCCCAGGGGACCTCAGCACCACCCTACACCCCCACCAGTCCTATGAGCAGGCCCCCTGCACCTAGACACCTGCACCTTTCCCACAAGATGAACTAGGTTCAAACTAACCATGGGAGCCCCATTTAGAAAGCATTTACTCCTGTGCTGTCCTTTGAAATAATTTGATATTCTGGGAGACAGCTGGGTGTTTAGGGAGGCGAAGTCAGTGAAATAAATGCCTTTAAAAAAACAAAACAAAACAAAACAAAAAGCTGGGCGGTGGTGGCACAAGCCTTTAATCCCAGCACTCAGACAGAGGCAGGTGGATCTCTGAGTTCGAGGTCAGCCTGGTCTACAGAGTGAGTTCCAGGACAGCCAGGGCTACACAGAGAAACCCTGTCAAGAAAAACAAACAAAAAAACAGGGTCTCATGTATCCCAGGCTGGCCTCACAATATGTATTCAAGGATGGCCTTGAATTTCTGATCCTCCCGCCTCAACTTCCTAAGCGTTGGGGTTACAAGTATGGGCTGAGTTTATGCAGTGCTGGGTATAAAACCAGTGCCATGCATGCTAGGCAAGCAGTCTGTTAATTAAGCTACATTCTCAGCCCTCACAAGTGTCTTTTAATATCAGCTAGGGTCTTGTCTCCACTTGGACAACCTGGATACTTTCCAGAAAGCTACCAGGACCCATCATTCTGGGCAGGGAAGTCAGGAGAGCCATCAGCTATAGCCAAACCCTACCTTTCCTGCCTCTGCCTGGGCCTCTTCCTAAGACTCTGGGGAAGGAATGTCTGTTTACACACCTGTGGGAGCCCCACCCACCCTGCACAGCCCTAGGAAGTAACTTCAGACCCAGAGCCTCCCAGAGTGTCCACTCCCTGGCCTTGCTTCTGGTGGGAGAAGGTGACCATTCACAAATATCTTTTATTCCTTTGTATACATGTTGTAATTTAAGTGTGGTCCCTGAAGTTCATGTGTTGAAAACTTAATCCCTAAATTTGTATTTCCATGCTACCTGGACAGGGCTTTTCAGAAGTCATTAGGATGGGATGATGTCATAGGGTGGGACCCCATGATGACACTGGTGCCTTTATTGGAGGAAGAGACCTGTGCTGGCTTGCTCTGCATTGCCAAGTGTTGTTGTCCATCATATCTCAGTGTAGCACAAGAGCCTCCACTAGATGCCATGCCCTTGTACTTCACGGCCTCCAAAGCCAGGAGCCAAAGGACTTCTCTATGACTTGCCCAGTCTCATATTTTGATACAGCAAACAACAGAAAACAGTCCAAGACATCGGGCATCTCCCATGGCCTCGTCTTGATAACACAGCTGATAAGTGTTAGATGCTAATGGTCAGTGTGTAGCGCTCTGCACGTGCCAGCCCCAGGAATGGGTGACGTCGATGTGTTCCTGGTCTGCTCCTGGTCTGCATCTTGACTCTGCTTTCTTACCCATCACACCCTGCAGACATGGCAGTTCACTACCAACTAAGCTAAGCTGGTTTTTCTAGAAACTTCTCTTCCACTCTTGGACTTAGAGCATTGTTGGCTCCCACAGAATAAATCTTTATGTCTGAATGAGAAAAAAAAATGAAAAAAGGAAGGGACATCACTGCTCCTAGGTATGGTGGAAGAGAGTTTACTGTATGTAGATAAAAGGGAGAACATAGCCAGAGGCAGAGACATATGGGAGAATCCAGAGTGGACATGACTCTGAGCCATGTGAACGGAGCGGGAGGGAGAGGGCAGAGAGGGGAACCAGGTGCAGCAGCCAAGAGGGCCAAAGGTAAAGGGGAGGTAACCAAAGTGTCCGGATTATATAGGGAAGAGCCTCTGTGCAGCACCTGGGCTGGAGAGTTTGGGGTAGAGGGGTATGCTAGCCATACCCCATAACAGGTAGGGACTGAGGGATTCAGGGAGAACCTAGAGGCCAGCACCCACTTTGATATGTTAAATAGGCACCTCCGTTTGTCCTAGGGTCTGAGACCTAACAATGTCCACATGGTGGCCATGGTCTGGGGGAGTGAGAGCTCTGGAGACAACCAACAAGACTGAAAGCCACGTAACTGGGAAGCATCCATCCCAAGAGGCTGCTGCAGAGGGATAATGACAACGTGGAGGACACTCATCATTGTGACCTATGTACAGTGTGTGGTCAGGATACATGGTCACCATGAAGTCACCCTGGCAGGTGTCCCTTCACCCCCACCTGCTCCTAAGGCATACAGAACACAGACTTATCTGCAGTATTTAGGGAGGAGCCCAGCCCCAGGTCCAATTAGGTGCCTATTAAATGCCTTCTGATGAGGCTAGACAAGCTGGGATGATCCGAGTGGAAGCCGAGGCCAAGCTCTCTTCCCCATCACCACAGAGCCTCCCCCTCCCTTAAGAGGCTTTGTTGCCCATGGGGGGAGAGTGTTAACTGGAGCAGTGTCCCTTGGCCTCCAGCGGGACCCCAATCAGAGAGGGGTCCCCCAGATGGCACAGCAGCTCTGCCTTCTGGGGGCCTCCTGCTTGCCTTGTGCTTAAAACTCCAAACACAATCACAGCCAGGCAGTGAAGGGGATAAAATTAAATCCTTGATGATCAAGTGGTTAAAATAAGCCATCGCAGCCAGAGGCTTCCTCCCACTGCGGCCAGCTCTGTTCTCAGAAGGCAGGAGGAGGAGGAAGAGGGGAGTCACACCCTGTGTGCCCAACACCCTCCTGCTCTCTCTTGTCACCCAGTGGGGACCCAGAGCCCAGGTTACCCCCGTGTTCCTAGATGGGGAGCCCTGGGCTTACTGGGGCTGGGAACTCACACTAAGTGTAGCCGTCCCTGGGGCACGTCCAACACTTTATCCAAGAAGACAGGTCCCGGGCTTGGGGTTCCAGCACTGTAGGTCAGGGTTCAAGTCCAGACTGCCAGTTACTAGCTGTATATTGTAAGAGGTCAGAGGAGGTCTCTGAGGCCATGTTTCTTAATCTGGAATGTAGGAACAACAATGGCACTTACCTCATCGGCTGTTGTCTGCATTCATCAGCCATGGTGTGCCAAGGGTGGGATCATGTGGTGTGGTGTGGGGAACAGCCTGCCTGGGACTCAGACAAGGGCGGATGCTGACTGCAGAGAATTTCAAAATGGTAAGACGAAGTGAAGTGAAGGTCATCTACTCCTTTCTCCCCTATTCCCACCCCCCCACCTCCACTCCTCACCCCTCTCCATGCAGGGACTGCTCTGTCTGAGCCTGAGAGATCCATCCCCAACCTTAACCTCCCCTTCTCCCCTTTAGGGGGCCAACCCTGTCTGCTGGCGCTGCTCATGCAGCCTCCTTCAAGGGTCTAGGTTGGCTGGGGCTGAAGAAAACGGTAAATTTCCCTCCATGGTGGGCAATGCCCCAAACTCAGGCACCTCTGTCTTCCCCAGCCGGCCTCAGAACTGGAGTCATGTAGAGACCTCATCTTCTCACCTTGGCCCTCAGTCGGCCTGGAGGCAGCACCTGATGGTGATGTCTGGTATTGCTGTAACCTGGCAGGGCAGAGCCGGCAGTGCCAGAAGATCTGTGATATACATGGTGTGCCCCAGGCAGGGCTGGGGTGTACCTTGGCTGAGGAGCTAGGAAGCGGAGTGAGAAAACAATGAGGTGGTAAAAATAGCCCTTTGTTTACGTAGAGCACATCCTTGTGTGTCCTTGCATGAAACAGAAACCACAGCAACAAGAGGCAAGATGAGCCTCAATGGAGGGAGTTCAGCCTCCAGTGCAGAAGGGCCTGGCCAGACAGGAACGGGGACATCCACACCGGCAAGATCCCAAGTAGCCTCCCAGATTATCTTGATGGCTGGGGCTTTTTGTGTGGTCCTTACTGTGGCCCCTTAGAAAGGCCTTGCTCCCAGCCCCAGCCTTGGAATCAGTGGGGCCTGGCTGTTCCTTTTTATTTTCCCCCCTTCTTAGCCTAGGCTGCTGCTACCAGCTGCCTGTTTGGGAGTTTGTTCCCAGGGATATTACATCATCCTGGGGGACTCTGTGGCCGTATTGGTCCGTGAACTTTTCTCATGCTGACCCACATGCCCATCAGAAGCGCTGAAGCTGTCTGCCAAGAGGCAGTGACCTGGCAGGGGCAGCCTGGGGTCTGTCTTAGGGGTTCTGTCTTTCTCTAGCTCTTTCAGAGATCCCCAAAGCATACAGCTGCCTACCAAGGTGAGTCCCAAGCCTTTGGCAGGCACCCAGGACTCCTCCCGGCTCCTGGAGAGTTAGTCCAACCCACCCTGAGCCAACTGGGCTCCTGCCAGATCGCGGCTGGTCAGGACCTGCTGGGCTAGGCTGGGCAGGCAGAGATGCAGGACCCAGCCCTGCCCTTGACTTGCTGAGGTTGCTGAAGACGGATTCGGAAAAATCATCACCGGTGGGGAGGACGAGTCGCAACAGGCAGACCCAGGCTTGCCAGCAGGGAGGGACACAGTCCCTTTGGAACTTCCACACATGCCCATGGGGACTTCCTGCTTTGTCGTAAGGCTGATTGGGAAAGTCAGGGAAGGTACAGAGGCCTGTGGGTCTGCCGGTCCCTGATCCAGAAAGTTTCAGGCGTGGAAAACCCAGGGCTGATTTGTCCCCGCTAGCCCAGAAGCTTTGTGGGAGAGCCAGCTCTGTTCCCTCAGCACCCCAGGCGGGGTTCCCCAAAATGTTGGAGAGTAGCAGCCAGCGCCAGTTCCGGCTCGATTTTTCCACCCCTCCCTAAACTGTGTTGCCTACTCCAGGGCCACTAGGAGGAGGATGAGAAGGGCTGTCCCACCCAGCTGTCCTGCTGGCACTGAGGATTTAACCAGTCCTCCCTCCCAGGAACTGAGGCTTAAGTGTGAGGAGGCAGAGAGGCTTAGGGGATTACTGTCTGGAGGTCACCAGGGGCTACATAGGGAAGGGTAGGGCACCAAGGAGAGCAACAGACGCACCTGGAGCCAGGGCTGGACTTGGCCCCGCCCACTCCGTTCCAGGTGTCTGAGCCTCAGGGAGCCTGTGGGGTGTAACACTCCTGGCTGTCCTGGAACTCACTGAGCTCTGCCTGCCTCTGCCTCCCAAATGCTGGGATCAAAGGCGTGCGCCACCACCGCCCAGCACTGATTCCTGAACATGTATATTTAAGTACCTTCCAGATATTCCAATTGTATTTCTTTGCTCCCTTTGAGTGTGACCCTAACTTGCCTTAGTTGATGAAAAGTGTGCAGTGTAAAGAAGGGTCATTTGGAGTGGCGGCTTTGCAAAGCACTCTAGCATTCCAGAGGTGACTGCCCCCTAGCCTGGGTCCTGGCAGAGTCCCGTCTTCTCCATGGATGAGGAAGGAAGTGCTTCAGGCTCTGGGAGTCTTGACCTTGTCCGGTTCTGCAGCGCAACCTGGCCTCTCCTGGCCATTTGGGTGGCCTAGCCTCGTCTCTTAAGCCCCTGAAGCCTAGGAGGCAGGTCTACTCTTGATATATCCAAAAGGAATCTATTTTCTGAATCCAAAGATTACCCAAGGCTGAATGACAGCCATTTGCTTTTTCTAGTGCTTGTGGCAACACAGTAATGCTGTGCAGATCCATCCTGTAAGTCTCTACGACTCAACGTTCCCTTCTTGTGTGATGCTGCCCTTGGTAATCGGTTCCTTTGATACTTTGACCCTCTTCCCATTACCCCTGCTTGCTCCCTCCAGCCACGGGTGTCTTGTCCTCTGTTCTCCAGACACTCTGAGCCTGCTCTTTTTTTTAGGGCTTTTTATTTCTTTATTTATTAAAAAAGCATGCTTTCCCCTTAGCTAGGCAGTGATGATACATACCTTTAATCTCAGCAGAGGGAGGTGGATCTCCAAGTTCGAAGCCAGCCCAGACTACAGAGCAAGTTCCAGGATAGCCAGAGCTACAGAGAAACGCTGTCTCAAAATAATAACAACAATAATAATGTTCTCCCAACATAGCTAAATGATTTTCCTTTCTCTGTTGTTAGAGCTGGGGATGGAGCTCTGATGGCAGAATACTTGTGTACCATGAAGGAAGGAAGGCCCAGGTTTGATCCCCAGAGCTACACAGACTGCATGGTGGTGCATTCCATAATCCCAGCACTTGGGGAGGGAGAGCAAGAGGATCAGAAGTTCAAGGTCATCCTTGGCTACATAGCAGGTTTGAGGCTAGCCTGAGCTACATGAGACTATCTCAAAATTTTTTTCTTTTTTCTGATGCCAGCTTCAGTGATCCCCCCTTACATTGGGTTCCCTTCTGATTTTTCAGCCTACAATTACTGACGCCTTTGACTTTTTAAAATTTGTGGATTTTTCTCTACTTCTTCCCACTGAAAGGGAAGTTGCCTGGGGGAGGGACTTAGATCCTTCACTACTGTGTCCCCAGTACCTGGCATGCCATGGCTCTCCATAAAGTCTCAAGTTGCTGGATAACCTTGGCCTTGGAATGGCTCCTCTCCTGGGTCAGGTTCTGTGACTCTGACATCAAGGCAATGTGCAGAGAGGAAGGTGCTCTGTCTGAGCCACTGGCTCGGATCCCCATGGGACATCTGGGGGTGCTGGCCTTGGCCCAAATGACTCTACTTGCCCTCTCGACCCATCAGTTTGGGGCTACTGAAGTGCTAGGGGTTGGAGGGCATGTGCACGGCCAGGACCTTTCTCTTTACCAACAACACAGCTCGGACGGCTAAGATGGTTGGTTGTAGGATCCACAGCCTCGGGGACTGGTTCTGGAGCCTTGGCGCTGTCCGAATGCTCTTGTTCTTCAGGACTCTGCTTGCTTCTTCTGTGTGACTTCAACTTTGTTCTCATCAGCTCCCACACAGACTGGCCCTCCCTCCCTGCCACAGTCACTCAACTCCCGGCACTGCTGGTGGAAAGGAAGCAGCTTCCTCCAGGTCCCAGAGGAATCCCGAGGTGTGCCACCTGCTGGACCAATCCCAATAGCCGGAGGTTTGCATTAAGATGGCTTAGTTACATTTCCACTGACTAAATGACTGGGGTGGAACATCCTATAAAGGGACATCACCACCAGAGACACACAGAGACCATGATTGTTCCTAAGAAGGATGCTCTGTGCTTAGGATGTCCATTGGGGCTGGAGAGATGGCTCAGGGGTTAAGAGCACTGACTGCTCTACCAGAGAACCCGGGCTCAATTCCCAGCACCTACATGGTGGCTCACAATTGTCTGTAACTCCAGTTCCAGGGGACCTGACACCTTCACCCAGACACACATGTAGGCAAAACACCAATGCTTATAAAATAAATTTAAAAAGGATGTCTCCTACAGATCTGATGCTGACTGAGCCCCCAGGGTGAGAAATTCTGCTTAACACCAACCCTTATGACTCAGTCTTCCACAGGGAGATTAAGATCAAAGTCCTTCATGTTTCCAAACTGTCTTCCAAGTACCCATGTGCACACCCATGGGTTGTGCTGCTTGCAGCCTTGACCAGAGAAGCTTCTTCTGCAGTGGGCAGCAGTTAATACAGACCCTTGACAGTCAAAGTGCTGAGACTAAGTGATTATTGAGTGCTCAGCCCTAAATAGGATCTCTATACTAACACCTCCAAAGCTCAGGGGACATCATGGAAGAATGAGAGGAAAAATGGAAGAGGCAGCGGAGAAGGAGGGGCGCTGTGAAGCACTATCTTCTGGACATCCATGCTCGTTGTGTTCATGAACTTACTGCAGCCACGGTTACCTGCACAAGACCTGAACAGGAACAAGCCAGCAAGCTCACACAACACTCCAGCAGGTGGCGCTAACTAACAGGAATCAATAGGTTATTAAATAAAGGTAAGAAAGCAGGGCGTGGTGGCACACACCTTTAGTCACAGCACTCAGGAGGCAGAGGCAGGAGGATCTCTCTGAGTTCGAGGCCAGCCTGGTTTGGGGCTACACAAAGAAACCCTGTCTCAAAAAATAAAAGAAAATTTAAAAGATGAGGATATGAGGGTGGGAAGGGGGTGTGGTGGGGGAGTGGGGGTTAGGAATGGGGGGGGGATACATTGTATACATGTAAGAAATTGTCAATGAATAAATAAAAGGGAAAAATGCCATCTTTTACATGTAGATCTGCTTGTGCCATCAGAGTGGTACTGTAGTGACATGTGGCCTTGCCTGCCATGCTGGGCACCTAGTAAGTAATGACTAGGGACAGTGATGCAGACATAATGTACAGTGAGCATCTTGAGAAGCCCAGCAAAGACATCTAAAACAGAAGCAAAAGCCAAACAACTCTAAAGACATCCTTTCCTACCTGCCTGGCAACAGAACTCTTGGTTTTTGTTGTTTTGTTTAACACAGATTTGCTGATTTATTTGCTTGTAGCCCAGGATGGCCTCAAACTCACTATGTAGCTGGTACTGGCCTTGGACACCTGGTCCTCCTGTACTTCTCACCTGGGTCTCAGCCCCTACCCCTCCTCTGCCGTTTTTTTTGTTTTGTTTTGTTTTGTTTTGTTTTTTTGTTTGTTTGTTTTTTAACCTTTTAGTTTAGAGACAGAATCTTGCTAAGTTGCTTAGGTGGGCTTTGAATTCACTCTGTCACCTCTAGCCAGGCTTTGAATTCTCATCTTCTCTTTAGATGGACATAACTGAATTAGGGAGGGCCTCACCCTGATGACCTCATTTTAACTTGATGACCTTTGTACAGACCCAGTTAAGGTCACATTCTAACGTCCTGTAGATTAGGAATTCAGCATACACATTGGTGGGGGGGGGGACACGGTTAAGCCCACAGTGGTGACCATTCTCTGCAATGGGCATCCCTGCTCTCTACCTCAGGAGCGCACAACACCTTAGCCAAAAGCTCATGACTTGTGGCCTGCTGGAAGAGAAAGTGAGCCCATAATCGTGTTAATTGCCGCAAAACCACATCTGCAATTAATATGCCTTTAGAACAAAGAGCAAATGCACTAATGGTGCATAATTGGACTTCAGCTACACCCTCGGCAGAGCTGTGCTGCTGAGCTCTGCTGTTTATATTCCTTTTCAAATTAGCAAAGAGGAACAAATTAACAACCATTTCCCCTTCACCCTGCTCTGGGGGAGCTACAGGGGCACCTCGGGGTGGAGCTGGCTGACGGGCACCCTAGTTGGATCCTATGCAGAGTCAGGCACCTAGGCCCAGCCCAGGGTCAGTGGGCAAGGTGAGGGTGTGGAAGTATTGCTCATCATGCTGATGCAGAGAGGATGTATCCAGACCCCTTCATGAGTCCTAATGGCATCACAAACCTCAACAGGGGCTTTAGCACAGAACCCGCTGGCACTGAGGCCTGAAGGCTCAGGTGACTGGACAAGTGGGCTTTATTCTCTGCTGTATTGGGGGAACAGTTGGGGGAACACACAGGTGAAGGCAATTGGGGCCCTGAGACAGGTCTGAGTGGCATTTGGAAATCTGAAGCTCAGGGCTGCAGCCTCTGAGTAGAGGTCATCTCTGGAGTAGAGGTCAAGTCCAGGGGCAGGTGGCTGACTGGTGAAGAGGAATGGCATGCCCCCCAACCCCAGACATGGCTTAGGACTTCCATTTCTTCCTCCCCTGCCATGAGAGTGCACACAACCTGCTTTGTGTCTCCAAGACCTCAGGGACAGGCTGTCTGGTGACAGTCCTGATCACCTTACTCTCCTCCCCAAACTCCCACCCCAGGAAGGTGCCCTGCTCGTGCCTAGAGGCTGGAAGGCTTGTCAGCCTTGACAAGAAGTATCACCTGCACAGTGCTGGGGCCAGGCAGGGCCTCCTTGCCTCTGCCTTCACATATCTGGAACTCTTTGCTCTGGCCTCCCATCTGCCTCTTCCTCTAACTCCCTGGCCTCATCAAAACACACCAGGGAAGAACTGTGCCTCTGGTCTATGGCTCAGACAGTCTTAATGCTCCCGCCAATCACAGCTCCTGGCTGGACCTGTGCAGGCTGTCAGGGAGCATCAGCACCGACTCCTGAGTGGCCCTCCTCTCCTTTGTGGGCCCCTAGTTTTTCTTTTCCCAACCCCAACCTTAAGGTAGCGAGGACCTGTCTTGCTAGCTGGCCTCCTCTGCTTTCTCAGGCCTCTCTGGGTCATCTCCTGGCTCCTGCTCATCATTGAAAATTCCCTGAGCTCTGTGGCTGGCTATTGGACTGTCATCCCCAGACAGGCAGCCTTCTCTTTGCATCATCTAAATCAGTCATCAGAGGCCCGGCTCTGCAACCTGACTGAGGTGCGTGAGTCACTGAGTGAACATGGGCAGCAGGACAGAGGAGCAGGAACAGCCCTCCTTCCGGTGTGAGCATAAAGGGGCAGGTGCAGAGAAGTCCCTCCAGACAGGTGCTCCCTTTCCTTAGCTTCACTCACAGGCTTTACAGGAAGCATGGAAGGAGTATTGGGCCCTACGGACAGGGCTTGCCAGGATGTCCTAGGCTCCTGGCTCCAGTACCCAAATATGTCAGGACCGTGGAAGAGGAAGGCATTTGACATAGACTCCATCCAATTGCATGATTGCATGGATTTTTTTTTTTTTTTAGACTGGGTCTCACTATGTAGTTAGTCCTGACTGGCCTGAAAGCACTATATAGACCAGGCTAGTCTTGAGCTCACAGAGATTTGCCTCTGCATTTTACGTGCTAAGATTAAAGACAAGACAAGCATCATCATGCCTAGAACTTAATGGATTCTTCAGAAACCAGCAGATGCAGGCATAGTCGAGCCTGCCTGTGATGCCAGCATTCAGGAGACTCAGACAGGAGGAATCATGAGTTTAGGCCAGCCTAGGCTACATAACCAGGTTCTAACAACAAACAAAAGAACCGGTAATTAGCCAGCCAGATGGTAGGGTGTAGGTATTCCTGGCTGTTCACACTTGTGGGGTGTGAAATGAATGATAATATCCCTATCTGGAGTGACAAGCATCTTTTATGGAGTACTCTCAAGGGCCACACTTCCACATCATCCCTTGAGAGGTGCACATCGTATCACCCTACTTTTGTAGATGAGGAAATGGAATGTGGACCGCACAGAGCTAAAGGACATGACAGAGCCAGGGTCACATAGGAAGAAACCAAGAGTGTTTGGAAAGTTGTCAGGTGCCATATGCCAACAAGGAGACTGCAGCCTGGGAGGGTGTGATCTGGAAGGGCACAGGCAGACTGGCTCCACCCTGACACCATAACACCACGAACCCTGGGAGCTGGGGTGGGAAGCAGATGAGCCAGACCGTAGCAGGCAGATAGATCTTCATGGCCTTGCAGACTTTCAAGGCTATAGGAGTCATAGTGGTGGTAGCAGTGTTGGCCCTAGGATTGGCATCTAGGGACAGCTGGCTGGCTGGTGAAGAGAGGAGGCAAGTCCCCTTCTGAGGCATAGATCAGATTCCCATCCTTCCTTTCTCTGCCCCTCTCAGCACACACGATTTGACTTTCCGTGACCTCAGGGACAGGCTGTCACTCAGCTGTGTGATTTGGGGCAAACCATCTCACTTCTCTGAATACCAATGTCCTCCTCTGTCTGAGAGGGATCATAATTTTTTTTTTAATTTTAAATGTCGAATGTCATTTATTGAATGGGGGAGGAGGTCTTAAATACAGGCTTACAGCACAATGGGAGGACCCCGGAGGGCAGAAGTTCGCTACTGATGTTTTACCATCTTGATTCTAATCTGTTAATGCCCATTATTCGGATACACAGACAAGGAACTTCTCTTAAGCATTCAGGAGGGTGGAACCTGGCAGGGAATTAGCATAGGGAGGATATCAAGGTCAAGGTGCGCAAGCAAGGCAGCAGTTACCCAAAACGAGGGGAGGGATCATAATTATATTAATTGTGTGGGACCACTGCCAGCGTGGACTCAGACAAGACACACAGCATCCTTTGTGGAAGGCTGGCCCACCGCAAACAATGTGGGAGCCAGAGCTGGTTATGTCTCCAGCTCTACAGGGGTGATTGATTAAATCCTGCTACACAGAGGTGGAAGGAGGGAAGAGGTATCCCCAAGCAACATAGTGAGCTGCAGGCTTGGAAAGCCCAGGGCTCTTGGTGCCCACCACCCATGGCTAGAAATTGATGGCTGAGCTTCAAGGTCAAGGAAAAAGAATCACTAGGGAGATAAAAACACCATGGAGGAGCTGGGGACTTAGCTCAGTGAGTAAATGCACTTGATGAACAAGCTGACAATTTGAGTCCGGATCTAAAGGCTTTTAAGATAGTAAGAAGTGTTGGGGAATATTATTTAAGGTGTGTTACTTTTGTTTATGTTGCATTTGTTTAACTCTGTGCAGCTGTGATACTTTGCCTGTCTAAAACACCTGATGATCTAATAAAGAACTGAATGGCCAATAGTGAGGCAGGAGAAAGGACAGGCAGAGCTGGCAGGCAGAGAGAGAGAGAGTAAATAGGAGAAATCTGAGAGGAGAAAGAAAAGGAGAAGGAACCAGAGAAGGAGGAGGACTCCAGGGGCTAGTCACCCAGCTATACAACAAGCCAAAGAGTAAGAGTAAGATTTACAGAAGAGAACAGAAAAAGCCCAGAGACAAAAGGTAAACAGGATAAGTTAAGGAAAGCTGGCAAGAAACAAGCCAAGCTAAGATCAGGCATTTACAAGAATAAACCTCTGTGTGTGATTTATTTGGGAGCTGGCTGGGTGGTGGACCCCCAAAAGAGTAAAAAACAACAACAACGAAGTGTGTCTAGTACTTCCCCCAGCTGCCCATCCAAGGGTGGGATGGGGTTCTGCTGCCCATGGCCGTTGGTTTGTGGTCAGAGGGAGGAAGCAAAATACAGAAGGACAGTAAGAAAGGATTTCCTTTCTGGCCCCTTTGATTACTGAAGTGATAGCTGCTGCTTCATACCTGGGGATTTTCTTATCCCATACAGACACAGAGCCACAGAAAGTTCTAGAAAGAGTCAGAAACAAAAAGCAAGACGTGGTGGTGGCCCAGGCCAGGAATTCTAGCACTGAAGTGAAAATGCAAGGATTGGAGACTCAAGGTCATCCTCTACATACCAAGTTCAAGGCCAGCCTGAGCTATATGAGACTCTCAGAAAAGAAAAGAAAAGGAAAAAAGAGAAAAGAAGTGTTGATCACTTGGTAGAGTGCTTGTCTAGTATACATAAGGCTTTGGGTTCAATTCCCCAGGGTAAGGGCATATGCTTGTAATCTCAGCACTCAGGAGGCAGAGACAAGATCAGATGTTCAAGGTCATCTTTTGTTTTGAGTTGCAGGCCAGCCTAGGGTACATGAGACCGTCTCAAAAAACAAACAAACAAACAAACAAACAAAACAAAAAACGCTGGGCAGTTGGGCAGTGGTGGCCCACACTTTACTCCTAGCACTCAAGAGGCAGATCTCTGATCTCTGTGAGTTCTAGGACAGCCAGGGCTACACAGAACAGAGAAACCCTGTCCCAAAAGTCAAAGCCATGAACAAAATAAATAATGATAACAGAATCAGTGAGTATTGTCTCAGGCTTGTGGCAGCAGTGAGCACCACTAGGTACTGTGTAGTCTGTGGCTGCTGCTGGGTCAGCTCTTCTTCATAACAAAACCAAAGGTCATAGGTCTCAGAGGTAGAAGAGGCACTCCTCTTAAACACAGAAGACTGGAGACAATCTCTGAATGGGGGAAGCATTCCCTAAGAGGACCCATTAAGTAAGTTCCTGTAGGTTCACATGTTCACATGAGTGAGTACTATGCAGCTGTGAAAATGAATATGTCTGTGCACTATGGAAATTTGCCTCTCTCTCCGTCCTCAGGGCCTCAGACATACTATGCTACTGCTCCTTCACTGAGCCAAACCCCGCCCTGGAATATTTTCTTAAGTGGAAAAAAAAAGCAAAATGCAGCACAGCAGGTGTGATCCGCTGCCTTTCATCTCAGAAAGAGGAGAGAAATAGCAAAATCAAAATAGAAACCAGGCTGGGCACGGGGGTGGAATCCCAGCACTGGGGAGATGGAGGAGGATGGGAAGTTCAAGGTCACTCTCTGATATATAGCAAATTTGCTGTCAGTCTGAGCTACATGAGCCTCTGTCTCCAACAAGAAAAGACAAAACCTCCAAACAACCCCAAAGTAGAGAGAGACCCGAAAGTAGACAAAATGGTAAATGTCTGTAAAAGACAGGAGGGAGCGAATGCAAAGGATCGGGAGAGAACTTTTCAAAATAATTTGCTTTGACAGGTGGTGGTGGCGCACACCTTTAATTCCAGCACCCAGGAGGCAGAAGCAAGTGGATCTCTAAGTTTGAGGCCAGCTTTTTCTATAGACGGAGTTCCAGGACAGTCAGGGTTACACAGAGAAATCTGTCTTGAAAAGTCTCCCCACCCCACAGTTGCTTTCTAGGTATTACTTTAGAGCCAGGTAGATATTTAATATAACTATAAAACAATTAGTTTGAACTTTTACAGAAGGAAAGAAGTGAGTAGAAATGTGTTTCAACCCAAGTGTGTCCAGCCAAAAACTGTAATTATACACTGTATCTGAGAATCAAGCAGAGGTAGAATGCTTGCCAAGGATTGCACAAGGCCGTGAGTTCTGTTCCTGGCACTGCCAATAAACAAACAAATAGGAGAAAAAAGGTTAAAACAACATCAAAAGAATTATCATCAGGGCTTGCTGATATATACCTGAAGTACTAGTAAGGGTAAGGGAGGTCATGGGAGGCCAGGGCCTGGAGAGAGGGCTCAGCTGCTGCTCTTCCAAAGGACTTGGGTTCAGTTACCAGGACACACGTCAGGTGGCTTGCAACCACTTGTAACTCCAGTTACAGGGAATCCATCACCCTCTTCTGGTCTCCTCATTCACAGACACACAAGACACACAGATACACAGACACAGACACACACACACATATACAACGTAGCTTGCAGAAAGAAAGTTCAAGGCCAACATGAGAAACATATAGAGACGTTATGTTGAGGGGGAAAAGATCTTTCAACAGCAAGAAAGTGACCTGGTCAAGCTACCCAAAGGCAGAGATCAGACTAGACTGTGTACTCTAGGTCCTAAGGGGTTCCCGTGACTTCTTGGCTGCTATAGTCAGCATGGAGATTCTTCTAACCTCTGGTTGCAGCCCCTGAGTGGTTGTTTCCCCGACATATGGTTAGATGAGTGCCCATAATAACTGCCCTTGACGTCCTTCTGCAAACACTTGCTAAGCATACACCATGCAAACCAGTAATAACGTGCCTACCTGTGAGCCGGCTCTGCATTGCTGGCCAAGGGCCTTCTTGCAGGTGACCTCATTTCATCCTCGATGCAGCTCTGGACTTAGGATTTACACCCCCAGCCAGGAAAGCTCAGGCTCCCTGAGATCTGCCTTTCAGTGTGTGGGTGGCCTACCCCCCCCCCCCCCCCCCTCCTTTCTCTCTCTCTCTCTCTCTCTCTGTCTCTGTGTCTCTGTCTCTCTTTCTCTCCTCCCCTCTTTCTTTCTATTTTTAGAGACACAATGTTACCATGTAACTATGGCTGACCTAGAATTTGATATGTAGACCTGGCTGGCCTTGAACTCAGAGATCTGCTTGCCTCTAGCTCTAAAGTGCTGTTTTGGTTTTTTGTTTGTTTGTTTGTTTAGTTTTGGTTTTTTGAGACAGGGTTTCTCTGTTTAGCCTTAGCTGTTCTGGAACTCTCTCTATAAACCAGGCTGGCTGAGATCTCAGAGATCCACCTGCCTCTGCTTCCCAAGTGCTGGGATCAAAGGTGTGCGCCACCACGCCATCTCCGCTGTGCTACCTTCTGAGGCAATGGAGCCAGCTGTGGGATCCTGGAGGGTGTGTGTGTGTGTGTGTGTGTGTGTGTGTGTGTGTACTTTATATATAGGCTGCTATTTTAGACTCACTCACAAAACTGAGTCCCAGGAGTCCTACACTCTAGCAATGTACCTTTAAGCAAATTTGACATTTTCTTCCTCTGAAACAGGAACAACAGTACCTTCTGGAAAGGGTTGTGGAGACATGATGTAAGTGCCATTGGCAGGTGAGAGCTTGTGAGCAGAGGCTCTTGTGATCAAGACCATTTTCCCAGGACTCGGTGACTTAGGAGCTGTCCTCTCCACCCACTGCCTCACATATGGCGTTCAAGTCTTCCTTGACCCACTAACAAAGCACCTACTTATTCTTGATCCAGAAGGCAGGCCTGGGCGATGGCTCCCTCCCACTGTTCCTCCGTGCCTCCCAGAGCCCCAGACTCCATTGAGACTCTCTCTGCTGTCCTAATCCAGATCTATCCCTGCTCCGGAGCCATTTTGACAGCTAACAGTCCCTTTGAAAAGTGCCATTATGGCTGAGGCTCTGGTCAGGCAGACCGGAAATCAAGTTTACTGGCTCCCAAGATGCTAAGATTGACCTTTGCAGTGTACAGACTCTCCTACGGGCAGTCTCAGCATGGCAGGTTGCCCAAGCTCCTCGCCAGCCCACACCACCTGCTGCCAGCCTTTCCCATCTATCTACCTCTTTGTTTCTCTAAGGGACAGTGAGGATGACAGATAAGAGGCTCAGGGCTCCAGACAGGGAAGATCTTTGTTTCTGCGTTTCATCGAACTGAAGACATTGAAATTTCCCTTTTGGCATCAGTCTGTTGACACCAACCAGTTCTGAGATGAGACCTTGATTTTATGTTCTGCAAATCTCAAAGGTCCCCGGGAAAACTGCAGAGTACGTAAAAAAAAAAAAAAAAAAAAGAAAAGAAAAAGTAAAAGAAAGAAAGAAAAAGAAAAAAAAACCCTGAATGATGAGTCCCATACTAACACTGTGAATAATAATAAAGTGGACACAGAAATTCATCTAATTCACCACTGGGATATTTACCTGAGTACCTACTATGTGCAGTGTGCCAGGAGCTCAGAAGCCTTTGACTCCCCAGGGAAAATGCATGCTATTTACATGCATTGTATGCCAGGCTCTATGAAGCACGTTTTTTTTTTTTTTTTTAAGGGACTGGATCGATGGTTAAGAGCACTGGCTGCTCTTGCAGAGGACCTGGGTTCGATTCCCAGTGCCCACATGACTGCTCACAATCATTGGATCCCTGGGATCCAATGCCTTCTTCTGGTGCCTCCTCGGGCACCTCCACATGGTGAATAAAGATGCACGCAGGCAGAACACCCATGTACATAAAATAATAAAATAGTTTAAGAAAAAGCCAGGCGGTGGTGGCACAAGCCTTTAATCCCAGCACTTGGGAGGCAGAGGCAGTCAGATCTTTGAGTTTGAGGTCAGCCTGGTCTACATAGTGAGTACCAAGGCAGCCAGGGCTACACAGGAAAACCCTGTCTCAAAACCAAACCAAATCAAACCAAATAAAAACAACAGCAAAAAACCCCAAAAACAAAAATTTAACTTACATTTTATTTATTATTTTGTGTGTTTGTGCACTTGTGCTCGTGTGTGTGTGTGTGTGTGTGTGTGTGTGTGTGTGTGTGTG
>CABHPQ010165907.1:0-41657 GCA_902168405.1 Peromyscus aztecus | reverse complement strand
TGTGTTACATCAGTTCTAGGGGTTTCTGCTAATGAGACGCAAGTTGAACACAAAGTCCATGAAGAGAGGAATAATGTACTTAGGGTTTATTTTATTTTTAATTGTGTGCGTGCGTGTGTGTGTGTGTGTGTGTGTGTGTGTGGTATGTTCATGTGAGTGAGTATGTGCTACTAAGCTCTGAAAGAACACATCTGCATATCTATTACAGCTGTACTACCCCTTCCCCCTCACAGAGGGTAGAATTAAGGGCCAGGCTGTGAAGGTGGTGAGACTTTGGGCAAGAAGGGTTGTAGCAAGGGAGAGAGCAGGACAGAGCAGGGGAAGGGACTCAAGATTGAGAATCCAAGATGTGAGGCAGAGATAAAGATGAAAGTACAAATGGAACAGGCAGATTTGCATTTTAAAAAATGATTTATTTTTATTTGTGTGTATGTGTATCTGTGCCCCCCCCCCCCGTGTGTGTGTGTGTGTGTGTGTGTGTGTGTAGATACCCTCAGAAATCAGAAGAGGTCCTCAGAGTCCCCGGAGCTAGAGTTACAGGTTGTTGTACCCTCCTCCAACCCCATATGAGTTATAGGAACTGAACTCAGGTTCTTTGGAAGAGTAGCAAGAGCTCTTAACCAGACCCTGGGGGTGGTGGGGCTCCTGCACAGTGCTGCAAGGAGTGTAGTGTGGTGGCACATACCGCTACTTTAGAACAGTTGTGCAGCACCAGCTAACCGGGTGGGGGGGAACAGAGAAGTTCCAATTCCTTGCACCCAGAAGGAGCTCAGGGAGTGCTGTGTATGGGTGTTCGATGTAGCATGCATGCATGAAAAGCAAGAAGTGACACAGGAGTTCGCGAAACTATGGATGGGATACCTAAACTACAGGATGCTTCTCAATAGACATCAGTCTGTAGCTGACAAAGTATAGCTTTCCACATGGAAATGCAGAAATGGAAATAACTTGCAGAAGAAATAGATGGAAGTTCTAGCTATAGACTATAGAATGAGTGACATCTTTAAGAACTTCACTATGGCCCAAGTCTATCTATGTCCATACCCGGTGCCAGAGTTAAGAGAAATACAACTTCTGAAAGAATGAATGTGTGACGGACTGACAATAGTGATGAACTCTGGGGAGAAAACAGGTTGGGAACTTGAGCCTGAGTCCCTGGGTGTTTAACATGGGGGACCATCTTCCCAGTGTCCCTGCAAAACTGAAAGAGTCAAGAAGGGGCTGGAATGATACAGAGGAGAATTGCTTGCTGCTCTTGCAGAGGACCGAAGCTCTGTTCCTAGTGCCTATGGCAGGTGGCTCCCAACTGCCTGCAACTCTAGTTGCAGTCTCTGATACCCTCTTCTGGCTCTGCAGGCACTGCACTCACACATGCACATACACCCCTACACACACATATACACATAATTGAAAATAAAATAAATCTTAAAAAAGTCATCAAGAAGAGTGAGTTCGGGAGCCAGGCCTGGGAGCTATGGCTGTCCTCTTAGCTACTCTGGAGGCCGGGGCAAGAGGGTCAAAACTCAAGGATTGTCTGAGCTATAGAGTGAGTTTGGGATCATTCTGGGAGACTTAGAGAGATCTTCTTTCAAATAAATTGTAAAAAGAAGGCTGGGGATATAACTGCATAGTGGGGCACTTGCCTAGAATATACCAAGACCCTAGGCTCAATCTCCAGTATTGAGAGAGAGAAATAGGGAGAGAGAGAGAGAGAGAGAGAGAGAGAGAGAGAGAGAGAGAGAGAGAGAATGAATTCTTCCTGTCTGGCAGAGGTCATGGAAGGAGATCTTTAACATACATGGCATTCTGACATGTGCCCACAGGTACATGGTGGAGAAAAGTATCCATGAGTGAAAGATAAAGTTAAGGACTATGAGCAGGGAAAGGCAGAAAGGTGCTGGCTTCATGCTGGGAGATAGTGCAGATGGATGATTCTTGAAGAGCTTCTCATGTTGTAGCTACTTTATCTTCAGGTCATGGGAAATTCATCCCCCCCCCATCATCATGGTTCTTGTTATTCATATATTTTCAGAGTCAGTAAATGCCAGAGACTGGGTTCCTTGGGACACAGATGCTGAAGTTGGCCCTGACGGAGGTTATGGAGAGGGAGCAGTCGCCCTCCGGGAACAATACCAGAGAGTTGTGAAGGAATTTGAATTTGACAGAAGAAATTGCAGGGCCAAGAGCTGGCTCAGTGGCTCAGGTGCTGCCACACCAGCCCGATGACCTGAGTTTGATCTCCAGAATTGATATTGTGTAAGGAGAGAACCATTTCTTATAGACACAGAACTGACCACTGACCTCTACATGTACACTGGTGGGTACCCCATACACAAACACACAATAAAAATTAATAAAGAAAAAAATTCAGCTAAGGCTTCAGCTGATACTTTATTGTCCAAATGGAGGTGTGAACCTGTCTCAAACTGTCACTGGATGTAGTAGAGGCAAGCTGTCCTCAGGGATTTTGTGTGGCCAGGTGACTTGGCTCACCTCAGGTCCAGCATAATTCCTGAAGACAGATTAGGCAGTTATTCATCTTGCCAGAAGAATGAGTTTCCAAAGGGGACCAGGACCACACACCCATTTTACAGAGGAGAGTACCAGAGCCTAGAGGTCTCCAGCCAATGCTACTCCAAGTACCTGTCAGTTGTCACCATAATGCTACTCCAAGTACCTGCCGAATGTCAGCAGCCTTTAGATCAAGAATTCCCAATGCAGTGCTTCCTTCATGGAAAGAGTCTTGCCAGAAAGAATAAGAAGGGGATGAGCCAATTGTGTGTCTAGAGGTCATGTTGACTTGTGTCTTGGTACACACTCCATCTACCAGCAGCAAACCACTCTTGTGGAGCAGTGATGTGGAACAGCCTGCCCCATCACCCGGGAAAACCACCCTGTTCGTGGTCTGCTGTTGCGATCTGGCCTTGCTTGGACTCCTGGAGCCTGGGAGATAAAGCTTTGCTTACACTCCACTTGATAGCAGATCATTTCTTTTTCTTTCACCAGGTTGGTGGGAGGGAGTTGATTTATCTTGGTGGATCCTGTCAGACTGCGTCCGATGACATATATTCTTTCTTCCCAAATGTCCAATCTTTGTCAGTTGGGAAATATTTGAAGTGCTGACAAGGCTCTTATGGACGAGTCACCTATCATTGCAGAGTCTGTAGGATTAATTCCTCTTAATTATGTTAGTGCTGGGCCATCATTCACGTTTATTGATGCTGTCTGGTCATGTCTAGAAGATTTATAGGTATCTATATTCATCCTACACAGAAGAGACCACGAATAACTTTGCTGTCTTTGGAGTGTCTTTTTGTGTGGAACAGATGCTACACAATTAATAAAGAAAGCTTTTTAATAAATATGCATTTGTGCCTTTAGGCTTTCTCCCTGGGGTCCTGAGAGGAGAGTTTAGGAATCTGATGTTATCTATGCATTTTTTATCCAGAGCTCCCTCTTTAGAGGACTTAAAAAAAAAGTTGTTCTTCAGTCAAAGTGTTTCATTTCCTGTACAGGAAATGTTCTTGAGAATTACACAGAAGTTCACCAGGCAGAATTTAATCATTTTAATGTCCATGGCCTTTGGATTTCACATCATTGAGTATGAAATGATGGGTTGTCAGATAACCAGAAGGAAATGGAGTGAACTCTGGCCACAGATGAAGAGAGATGGGAGAGAAAATGAACTCCGACTAGCCTGGTGGTTCCTTTTTCTGGTTACCTGTCTTCACTCTCATGGATGGTGATCCTGCCCATCTGGGATGATATTTCAGCATCTGTGTGTTTTTAAAGCTCAGAATGCTCACCTTGGACCAATCCCTAGAAGTAAACACCAGGATAGAAACAGTGTCAAGTCCCAGGCTAAACTCTGACTGCTCCACAGTCGACCACATTCACTGTAATTCTATAGCATCTTTTGTCATCCTTGTTCCAAATTCAACAAACGAGGACTCTGAGAGGATTGATGGTTGATCAAGATCATATCAAGTGCAAGCCAGAGTCAGTGGGTGACCCAGGCATTTGGGTGAGGACCTCTTCTCTCAATCTTTCTTAGAGAAAGACTAACCAGGAGCTCTGCAAGGCTTAGCTGTAATTTCCCTTGGAAGTCATGTGATATAATGCATGCCTGCAAGCATCCATGAATGTCTAAGCATGCTGGGTTTGCAAATTGAATCTAATTCTTATTGTGCAAAGAAAGGAAGCACTAGGTAATAAAATGAGAAAGGGGGGAGAGAAGAGTTAAGGAAAGAGAAGTGGGAGGAAGTGATGGATGGTTAACAATGGAAGAAGAGAATACTCAAAGATGAAATATGACCAGGAAAAGATAAAGAGCCCACACCATTGCATCTTTAATAAGTAGAAGCCAGGATGGAAGATTCAAATAGCTTTTTTCATTTGAACACATTGTTTCCAATGGAGGGATCAAGGCAATTATTCCACTTACAACTACACAAATAATTGTTTGGTAACATATCAAACTTCCCTGCTAGATTATAACTCCTTAAGAGAAGACTCTGGGGTGCCTTTTTCTCAATGCTTAATTCTTTTTCTACTCTGAACAAACTTACTCAAAGCCACTATGGATCAGGTGCATCTTCATGTACAGTGGGAAGGAGTTTCCCACTCAAATAGCGTTTCCTTTTTCTAGTCTAGGTAAGGACAACAAAAAGATAAATGACTGTAAGGTGCTGGGAATGATGGATATTAGAAAGAGAATGTAGGGGTTGCAGGCGAGAGTGGGTCTGGTGGCTGGATCGCTGGAGCCATCATTTGGAGCTCTGGGACAAGCGGCTGCACGGCATGAACATCCGCCTGCTGTCGACCCCGCTGGGATAAGTATTAGTGGCAAATCAAATATCGTTCTGCCTCAAACCCAAGAGCAATTTCTGTATGGATACCTCGTGGAAGGAAGCTGGTATTTTTCCAGTAGGTGAGATTACAGGAGATGAAGGAGAGAATAGGGAAGATGCTAACTCCAGTGGGAAGTGGAGGAAGTGGGTGTTGTCAGCGCAAGCAGCCTCCAAAATGCACAGTGAGCAAACCTGGGAATCTTGTTACCTAGTACTGCTAACTGGGACCACTTTCAGAGACGGCTGTTAGACTGGGAACTGTCTGGCCTCAGAGAGAGGTGGAGGTGTCTGAGGATTCACACCTCATCCCTGATTCACAGGCAATGCAAGCGTGGGAGTCCAGCATCCCTGCTTCAAGATAGTGCAGACTATGAGATGTGTCTTTTTTCTTTTTCTTTTTCTTTCTCTTTCTTTCTTTCTTTCTTTCTTTCTTTCTTTCTTTCTTTCTTTCTTTCTTTCTTTCTTTCTTTCTTTCTTTCTTTCTTTCTTTCTTCTTTCTTTCGGTTTTTCAAGACAGGGTTCCTCTGTGTAACAGTCCTGGCTGTCCTGGAACTTACTAAGTAGAGTCCTGGAACTCACTATGTAGACCAGGCTGGCCTCGAACTCACTAAGATGCCTCTGCCTCCTAAGTGCTGGGATTAAAGGTGTGCACCACCACCGCCTGGCAGAGATGTGTCTGTCTTACAAGGCTTCCCAGGGGCCAGGTTATTGCTAGGACTCTACCCTGGATTCTGCCTGGCGCTATCTGCTTCTGTTCTGAACCCTTTCTGCTTCTCTTCCTTACTGGACTCTCCCAGGAGCCCTTCCTTAATGAAACCCCTGTGCCCACACCCTCAGCCCAGGCAGGTTTTTGGGAGAACCTGGACTACAGAAAAGAGCCTTTTATTTTAGTTTAGCTTTTCATTTATTTACTTTATTTTATACATAGATGTTTTTGCCTATACCTATACATGTACATGTACCAAGTACATGTCTAGTGCCCCGGTGTTAGAAGAAGATGTCAGAACCCCTGGCATTGGATTTATAGATGGTTGTGAACCTCCAGATGGGTGTTAGGAACCGAACCTAGGTCCTTGGTAACAGTAGCCAGTGCTCTTAACTACTGAGCCATTCTCTAGTCTTCTAGAAGAGAGCTTTGGGATCAAAGCATGAGAATCCAAGATGTTCCATTATTTAGTAACTGTTTAGAATTTGGATGTGGAAACTCTTCCACAAGCCCATGTGCTTGAACATTTGGTCTCTAGCTGTGCGTGCTGATGTGCAGGGTTGTGGAACCTTTAGGAGGAGGGTCCTACCAGGGGGAAGTGGGACTCTGGGTGTAGGATGTGTGGACCGTAGTACAGTCCATCCTTTCCATCTCAGTCTCCCTGCTTCTTGGTTGGTGCCATGTAACAAGCATTTGTTGCCATCAGCAAGCCTCCTCCACCGTGAAGGACTGTATTCTCCCTGTGAGCTAAAACAAAGCCTCCCTGTTAAGTTGCTTCTTTCAAGTAACTAGTAACTAACCCATAGCTGTATGTCCTGGGCTGATTTTTGCCATGGCCTATGGACACTGTTGTCTTGATTACCTCCTTGGCACATTGTTGGGACGACAAAAGTTCCAGGGTTAGGGGTCCTGGGAAGGCAAAACACGGTAGCCAACATTGGCAGACAACATCTGCAGCCCAGGAGGAGAGTGCCACAGCCATGTCCTACAGGGCTACCTTCAGTTGTGCTAAGAATACATTGGATAGGAGAGCTGTTGTGGGGGACAGGCTTTGTAATAACAAGAAAGTGATGTGTTCCTGGTCCCCACATGAGGGTGCCTCTGGCTGGTTTATATAATCTTACAGATGGTGGGAACTGAGACTTGTTGCTCGTGGGTTTGCTGAGCTGCTCCAGGCATTGTGATCAGGAAGGCTGTGGATCGTGGGGTCTTACCCGTGTGAGCAGGATGGAAAGGGAGTGCAAAGCTGGGTCCCTTGAGGCCTTCCCATGTGACCAACTGGGCACATGGTATTAAGTTTGGATTTTGGACTGTGAACCACAACTGCGGCATGCTCAGAATGCCATGGAAATGACAGGGGCAGGCCCATGTGCCCAGCCAGGAAGCACCTCACAGGCAAGGAGTGGGAAGTTTGCACACGGGTAACTTGTTTTCTTCCCATACCTGCATGGAATCATTCAAGTCTGAAGTTGCCATTTTGCTCTGTAATTATGCATTAATTCTTCGAGCCTCCTGGGGTATGAGATGAAGCAGGCGTATCTGAGTTTATTCTCATCTGTGATGCACTGTGTCCTGCCGATCTGCCAAGAGGAGCAAGGCGGAGCCTGACAGTGTAGAGCCCTGAAGTTGTGGAAGCTTAATACTTTAACGTTTTCTTTTGCTTAACACCAAACTAAAATTTTTCTACAGTAACCGTGGGTAGGAAAGGGGATGTGAAATGTTAGCACCAAATACAATTTCAGATTTAGTCTAGAAGATGCCTTTTGTGTCTATCACCACTAGTTCCTTATTTAAATAGTTTAAATGATTAGTCCTCTGCTTTGCAAATATGGCACCCCTCCTCTGGGTGGTGATAGCCCCAACCAATTATATGGTTGGCTAGTTGCATATAAAGGACACATCCACTGGGGGGATGGGCCCCACTTAGCTGGAGGGTTTCATTCCGGCTGAAGTAGACGTGGCTTAGAGGTTCCAGAAGAGTCTTTACTCTTGGTTTATAAATGGATGTTAAGGAAAGTAGCAGTGAGTCATGCTGCATGGATTCCCAGACGAGGGAGGAAAGCAGAATGTGAAGGGAAAGACCTGAGTCCATAGATACAAGGTTCGGAATTGAGTCTCCAGCTGATCAGTCACTACCTAGAGACTCAAGCAGCTAATTCACTCTCCTTGAAGTAAATTCTATTGTTTTTGAGACAAGTGCATCATGTCTAACACTGATAGACAACCACGGTCATCTCACCAGAGTGGAAAGATTGAGTGAAGGAAGATGAGAACGTCATCTATCTATATAGGAACTTGTCTCGTTGTTCTCAGTAGTACCTGAGACAGTTCAATTCTATTCATGTGAGAATTTGGGAAAGGATGTAAGTCACATTATATTTCTTCTCAGCCACATCAAGCATTAATTACTGCATCATAGAATTATTTCTTCTTGTAAAGATATTTCAAGTAGAGTTGGAAGAGGAATCACAAAGCCAAGCCATGGGGCTTAGCGACTCCTGGGCTCATGGGTAGCTTGAAGGGTAGGGATTACCTGGGATCTGTTAAACAAAAGTGAGCCAGGGAGAGGGCTGCTTGGCTCTTACCCCTGTGCTGAGGTCTTGTGGGGCTGGGGTGCTCTGGACCTGTATTCCAGAAACGTCTCTGCCTTTGTGTCTCTGTCATCCAATCCCTCAAACAGGGCAGAGGAGAAAGATCAAATGACAGATGTTTATAGGGGAATTGGAGAGAAGCAGATGTCCATCCCACTTATTCCCTATCCCTATGCCAGGCAGGGAACCATGTGTCCGTAAGGAGGTGTGGGCTCAGTCCACTGTCCACTCCACCCCATTCCCCCATCCCCATGGCAGTCAGGAAACCACGTGTCTGTAAGGAGGTGAGGGCTCAGTCCACCGTCCACTCCACCCAACTCCCCCATTGCCATGCCAGGCAGGGAACCACATGTCCGTAGGGAGGTGTGGGCTCAGCCTACCCTGCTGAAGAAAGGTGACTGGAGTCAGTGCAGGCTCATGGCAGCCACCCTGACGTTGCTGTGTGCTACTGTCACCATGCTCTTGTGCATGCTTAGCATGCGCACGGCCCAGTGGTTCATGGAACTGCCTCGGAGCATTTGGTTAGACCCTTCCCCAAAGACATCAGAGGAGGCTGCTTGGCAGCCAGAGGGATACTTGTCTCTGCCCTGGTGCATGCAGATGGGCATGCAAGGGCTGACCAAGCATGGCAGAGAAATGGAGCTCTAGGCTGTCCAATTCTCACCCTTCAGGAGCCAGGCAGGGACAAGCAGAGGCCCTAACTCTCCCACAGCTGCCCTGCTGAGCTATTGTCTATGGCTAAACATAGCAAGGGGTCCGGTCTTCAGGTTCCTTTCTGAATGCCAGGCTCATAGGCACAAGAGCAACCAGCAGGGTAGGGACCAGTGCAGAGGAGCTGCCCGACTGGCATTTTAACTTCTTGTTTGATTTATATTTTGATTGACATATAATAATTATACATATTAATGGAGCACAATGAGCTATTTGGATGCATGTATACTTTGTGTAGTGATCAAGCTGGGGGTAATTAGCATATTCATCACCTTCAACATTGATCATTTCTTTGTGAGGTGAACATTCCAATCCTCAAGTCTTGCTATTTTGAGATTTAGAACATGATGGCTGCTGTCACCTTCTGCTGTGCTGTGGAACTGAGGCGTTGGACCTGTTGGCTAGTCAACAGTTGGCACTATTCAACAGTGAATTGTGACACCCCTCAGGCACTGGTGCTGATGCTCATGGGAGTCGAAACAGTGCTCCCTGAAAAGTCCACTCCAGGCCCTGCCAGGAAGAGAGGTGAACCTTATCTGTACATACACCATCCACTGAGCACAGCAGGTGGTCCATCCATCTGGTCCACAGCATTGGGGCCCCTCCCGCAACTCTGTCCTACTGCTGGGTTCAAATAGAATTCACAGTGTACCTACTGGGGTCTGATGGCACTAAGGGCAGGGATGACATTCATCTTGTTACCCTATCTCTCTCTGTAATCTTAAAGCCCTCCTACTTACACATCTGCCACACTTTTCACACTTGGCAGAACACATCATACAAATGAAGCTAACATTTTATTTATGTACTTTTTTTTTTATTCCTTATGTAAACCCACTTTATTGGGGAATTGTTGTCATGTAAAGGGCCACACATATTTAAAATAGGCAACCCAGGGACCCTTAGGATATACATAGTTGTGCAAACAGCACCACCACCAAGGCCACAGATGTGGTCCTTACTTCCAAAGCTCCCGCTATGTCTTAGTTACTTTTTGTTGCCATGACAAAACACTATGACCAAGGCAACTTATAAAAGAAATCATTGGGGGCTCGCTTACAGCTTCAGAGGGCTAGCACATCATGGTTGAGAGCATGGTAACAGGCAGGCAGGCAGTCATGGTGCTAGAGCAGTAGCTGAGAGCTTACATCTTCTCTGCAAATTGGAGGCAGAGAGAGACTGGGCCCGTCATAGGCTTTTGAAACCTCAAAGCCCACTCCAGTGACAGCACTTCCTCCAACAAGGCCACACCTCCTAATCATTCCCAAAACAGTTCCACCAACCGGGGACCAAGTATTTAAACATGAACCTATGGGGATCATTCTCATCCAACCCACCCCACCCCATTCATTGTCAGAATCACTGAGGCCATAGACACTGCCCTTCACTTGCAAAGCTCCCTCTACCCCCTTCATTGTCAGGATCATTGATACCTTCTTTTGTGCCATGGACAAAAATGGACTTGAGCAGCACCCTAGACCTGAAAGACATCTGTAAAACATTTCACCTGACAGCAGTAGAAAACAATTCTTTTCAATACACACTCCAGGATGATTGAGTATTACACCACAAATCCCATTAGTTAAAATGCTGATGGCTCTTACTTCTACGTTTCCATAAGTAATTTCTGAAGCAATGTTGAATAAAAGCTACATTTAATTTTGCAAATTATTTGCACGAGTGCATATGCTTTTTTTTGTATATATTTATAGAGGAGAGGAAAGGGTAAAGACAGAGATCGATGTGGGTGCCATCTCCTGAGAATGAATGCATCTAAAATTGGGGTATCTGAAAAACCTTAAAGGTTGGAAATTGCCAGCAAACCAGGCAATGGCCTGGCTATTCCCTTTGCAAAGCAAATGCTTTGTAGCCTTCTCAATGGAATGTAGCAGCTTGGACAATAAAGAGCAGATCTGGAAGCTATTAGTGCTACACAGCGCCATTATCTCCTGTGCAAAGACTATTTCTCTAGGAGAAAGGCAGGTCAAGGTGGCAGTAGGCACATGTCATTGTAAAGATAAAATTAGATTTTCCTGTCATTGCTCCTAAAAACGTAGCGATCATATTATATTTCATTTTTCCCCATCACAGAGACCGGTAGTAGATGGCTGCGCTTGTGATCCTGAAAAATGCCAACGAGTGGAATTCTTGTTTCTCATTCTGAACGTTCTGAACCTGCAGGTGAAGCTGTTAGGGAGCAGGTGCTGAGCAAGGGGGAAGCGGAGAGCTGGTATTGTAATTCTTCCTGCAATTTGTTGCCCTTGCAGGCTCTGACTCCCCGCTAACCCAGGCAGAGGCGTGAGATGAATTGATCTTGGTGGTAATTTCAGCCAGAAAGCTGGATGTGCAAGTGACAGAATGGCTCGGGTGCACAGGCCCAAAAGAGAAGCAGGGAGAGCCTGTCTTGCCTCCTGGAGGACAAGGCCCTGGAAGCTAACATGATTAGGGGGACTTCAGATAGAGGGGTGGGGCAGGGCTGGCAATAGCTCAAATCAACAGCGCCACGCCCTGTATGCTAAATGTGGAGTGCTTGTGTCCAGAGAAAGGGGGGCTGAGCTAGAAAGCCACAGCCCTGTGGCTACTGCCCATGCCAACTGAGCTCTCTCCTCACTCATTTCCTCCAGGTTTAGAGCAAATCCTCAACTGGAGATTTTTCTTGCATGCTGACCTTTGCCAAAAGCATATTTCAAAGACGCTTCACACTTAGCCTCCTTTGTCTTATCTCTTATTATATACAATGCCAAGTGCAGCTGTATTCAATTCTGATAGAGTGTATTTGCAGTTCCACCCCAGGAAGCCTGGAAATTCAGAATGACTGCTTAATCGCAAATCCCCGAAGTATGCTTTAATCCAAAATCCAATCAAAATGAGGAAACCCCCTGTGCGCGTGGCCTTTTCTGTCAATCCAGTCTTCCGTAGACATCACTCACTAAATGAAACGAGAAGAAGAGATAGATTGCATACTGTGCTGAGGGTGTGGGTGAGGCGGGGTGCTGGGGGGCTCCTGCCATTTCCTGTTCAGGTATAGGAAAGGAGTTGGCCGTCAAAGCAAAGAGGCTGCAGGTGCTGGCCAAGGCCCAGCACATGCCGACTGCAGCTGGGAGCCGTCCTTTCTGCTCTGCCTTCTGTATGCTTATCTGCAAGACGGACACCTGTCTTTAGCTCTTAGTTATAAATACATGTGACTGGGCTCTAGAGCACATGAGACTCGACTCACACAAGATATATAAGGGCAGAGGAAGCAGCCAGGGCTAAGATCTGAGCAGGGTGAGCAGACATGAGAAGTAAAGGCAAGTTTGAGATTGGACCCAGGTAAGAAACCAGGAAATGAATGGCTCATCTGTCCATCACCCCAGGACCCAGGCAGCCTGAATACTGTGGCCTCGGGAGCCTCCCAGCTGTTGGAAAGTCAACAGGAAGGAAGAGCTTTCTATCATCCCCCAATCTGCCTGATGTCTTTCTTCCCCCATCTGCCAATACCTGATTTGTTCTGTCTTAAACCCCACATCCCTCCTGGTACCCTTGAGATCAGAGAGCCACCTGTAAACGTGAGATTGTGTAAAGAAACGTAGTCTCCTTCCTCTTGAACCCTTCTAACCTAGCATAGATGCAGGATAAACATGCCGTCACCATTGTAACACATGGTCCCTTAGAAGGGCCACCCAGGGTTCCCCACGTAATGCATGGCAGACACATGCCTTCTGCACAGCTCTAAAGCACCCTGTTAGCAGCTCTCAGTGCTCATGGCTTCACAGAACACTCCTTTTCCCAGCCTAAGACATGTTGCAAGCATTGTTCCTCCAGCAAACCCCTTCCATGTCCCGGTAGAGAAACAGGCTTCTTCCTTGGGTGCCCTGTGGTCCCTCCAGAAGCTTCCTTTGTAGGAGGAATGTACTCTACTGCTCTTCTCTGTGTGTCATCTCTAACGTGGAGTTATAGACATGGGGAGGAAAAAAATGAGCAACTCTTATGATGCTGGATTGAAATTGAGGTTAATTATAAAAACAAATTTTGATATGTTGAATAATTTTGTGTTAAAATGTGTAGTAATGTATACATATGTGTGATATATGTGGGCATCTATGTAGTTGAAGAAATGAACCTATATATATATATATATACATATATATATACACTATGGGCATATAATGGAGACATTTCATAGCTCTGTCCCTGAGAGTACCCTGAGACAGTGACACTTCTTCTGAATCTCTAGGGCTGACTCAGAAATGGAGAGGAGAAAAGTAAAGTTGAGCGTAGGGACATTTGATGGCAGGCAGCAGGCAAGCACTCAGGAAGGGTGGAAATGGGATGCGTTTACAGAGCACAGCAGCTTAAAGGCCTTCCCACTGCCTGACCAGAGGGAACAAAAACAGCCTGAGAAGCTCCTCTTTCTGAACAATTTCTCTTAATGCCTTTGGTGAGTGAGAGCAATGGACTGTTCATGCTGGCAGGGGACAGTGACTATAGCAACCCAGCTACAGGTGACAGGGTTCCAACGTCATGGAGATGTCCTTGTGAGGATCAAAATAAGTCATGACAATAACAGATGATAAGCTAATGAGGAAAACAGAGTCACCACTGTATACCGGTATAGAAGCCAAGTTGGAAAGTTGGATGAGGATGAGAAGGGATATTTACACAGTGTGAAGATATCTCTACATAATACTCATTAAAGAAGGAAAGAATAGCTCCACATGGAGCAGCCTGGAAGACATCATCCTCACCATCTGCTCAAAATGAACATCTCTAGCCATAGAAGAGATCAAAACCCTGTGGGATCCTGTAATGCAGCTGGAAGGATGCAGGCTTCCTGGTGTAATATCGATCCCACAGGTGTGGAGTTATATAACTAGAGACAAGTCTGAACTGAAGGACATTTGGGTGAAAGTCAACCCAGCCAAGCAAAGCCCAGAGAACCGTCTCCATCATGGACTTGTAAAGAATGGCTACACCTGAATCCAGCCTTTGGTTTCTATGCAGAGTCCTCTAAAGCATTATCAAAGTTACTGCAAACCTTGACTGAAGCCAATGAGCTGGCTGGGCATGTAGTAACATCAGCTCACTGATTTTGAGGGTTATGTCAGACCATCCTTGTTTGTGGAAAATACCCACTCATGCCATTTGGATGGCACATTGCCCCCAAATAGTTTAGAAGATGTTCTTTGTGCCATACTGTGAATTTCCCCTAAGTTCAGCTTTGTTTTTAAAATAAACAAACCCCACCCAAGTAAAAAACCAGAACCACAAGAATATTTCACATCTATTATGCTTTTGAATTTTTGCAATAACTCTTTTGTGAAGAAAAGCTATGACTATTTTTTCAGACATCAGATAAAAGAGCCTATGGAGGAGGTATTGAATGATGATACATTCCAGTCAAAGCTAGAACTTTCTCTTGGGCCAAATCAGCACCCATTTAATCTCTCCCCAGGGGCTGAATGCAGGCCCCAGGCTAGGACAAGGCACCAAGGGGGGTAACCTTGCCATAGGGTCCTAGCTCTCCAATTATCATGCTTAAGACTCACATAGGGAACCTGCTTAAAATGCTTATCCACACGTCTCCCTCAGTGATTCTGATTCTGTAGGTTTGGAGTAAAAAACCAGGAAATCTGCGTTTTAACAAGCAATTCAAGTGATTCTGACATAGGTCATCCATGGGCCAGACTTTGAGCAGTATTGAACCTGATTAGCCACCCTCAGTGGCTACTGAAATAAATTGAAATCGGGTGCCATGGATACAGTTTCATCACCTGGCCGCATGCAGCCTGGAACTTAGAGATGGGGTACACCACCTGCAATGCAGCCCTCCACTAACTTTGAAAGCAGTGAGCTGACCGCCTTTCAGGTCATAGTACCCAGACTCAGGGACTTCAGGTGTCCTTGCTGAGTTGGGATCTCTAGCACACATGTGAAAAGCTGGGTGTGGCTAGATTTGCTGTAACTCCAGCACTGAACAAGTGGAAAAGGAGGACTCCAAGGGCGTGCTAGTCAGTCACTCTAACCAACCAATATTCTCCAGGCTCACTGAGTGACCTTGTCTCAAAAAAAAAAAAAAAATGGAGATCAAAGATGAAGAACTCAACATTGATGTCTACATCCATAGGTGCATGCATAGGCATGTGTATCCCCACACATACATTCATATAAATAACACACATATATGTACACAGAGATATGCAATTGGGACACTGAGGTTCAATGCTCTAAGAATAACTATGGGAACCCGGTCCAGTGAGATTCCCAAAAGTAAAGGTGCTGGTGAACTTGTGGTTCATTGAGAGTCTGGTCTCTGCTTCCAAGATGATGCCTGCCTTCTTGATACTCAGAGGAGAAGAATGCTCTGTCTTCTGTGGTGGGAGATGAGAGAACAAAGAGGACAAATTTCCTCCATGAAGCCCTTTCATAAGACTGCCTAGCACTGTTCCTGAGGGAGGGGCCCTCATGGTCTTACCATCTCTTAAAGGCCCCACCTCCTAAACCTGTTTCTTTGGCCATTAGGTTGCCGCCCCTGAATTTTGGAGGGATCCATACCTGTATGCTATGGTGAATTTCACAGAAAGTGGAGAAGTAACATTGGGGCTCTTTTGTTCACATGTAAGTTTGATCTTAATTGCATCGATTAAAATGTAATTTATTAGATGACATAACTGAGCCTTCCAGAGAAAGAGTCAGGGGTGGCTGGGTCCAGAACTCAAATACTAACTTAATTAAGAGAGACTTTACAGTCCCTTTACAGACTTTGTTTTACAAAAGCTGCCTGTTTTCCTGTTCTGTTTTGTAAAATGTGGCAGGTCTCATCTCATCACTATTTCTCATGGTTAACTATTCTGGAAATTAAAAAAAAAAGACCTTGTCTCTGGAAATTTTCACATTATATCCAACAATCAGGACTGGCATAGGCTTGGTGCCATCCTTGCCCGGGCAGCTGAGTGTCTGGTTTGGTCTGACCTGAGGCCACGTACTTACTCCTGGGGACAGAAGATAGACAGAATCAGGGAACAGAGAACCAGGCAGGTGTATGTCCCAGCCTGTTGCTAAACTCTTCACCAAGAAAAGGACAGGTAGCCAGCCACTGGTCTTGGTGTTGTGAAGGCAAATTTAAAAGGAATCAAGTATCTGATGAACTGTCCATCTTACTGAAGAAAAGCTGTTTGGGATATGGTGGCATGTGATTGTGATCCAGAGCCATGGAGGTAGGGACAGCTGGGTGGTTGGGGCTTTCTAGCCAATGACTCTAGCTTACTTGGCAGTATCTGGGCCAATGAAAGACTCACAAAAAAACAGGCTGGATGGAGACTGATGAAAAGATACTCAATATTGACCTCCGGCCTCCATGTGCATGCATACACAGTGTTCCCCTCACAAACACACACCCACACATCACATGTATGCACACACAATCATATGCATACATACACATACATTCACCACACGCACACACATACATAATCATATGCACACACACATACACGTACACACACCACATGCATGCACATGTACACAGAGAAGCTGCCTTCAGTGGAAGCATTGACTCCAGTTGTTTCACTAATTACAGCTGTTTTCATGAGCGTACAGTGTTCATGGTTCAAGTTATTATGTGTGGATGGCAGATTTTCAAGTTGCTTCTTGCTTAGCATTTGTCCCATAATTGGCAACAATAAGATGGGTTCCTCCTTGGCTGAGCTTTCCTGGTCTTCATTCCTGGTTATTCTTTTGTTCCTCAAACACAAGGCTGCCCAGTGGATGCCTTGGGGATGCTGCCCTGGGTTTGAATCTCAGAGTGCATTGAAGACCGCTCTCTTAGTGAATTACCATCTCTTGGTTTGTTTTCTTATGGGTAAGGTGAGATGTATCTGCCTAGAGTATGGAAACCATCTGCCCTGGTCAAGTGCAGTATAACAACTTGAGCAGAACTGGCCTGAGCGTAAACATGGGGGTGAACCAGGGAGAGGCAGGACTCTCTCTTCTTCTGGGATGTGAAGATCTGTCCAATGTGGCTCTTTAAAAAACTTTACTATTGTGTATGTAGGTGAGAGCATGGTATATATGTAAAGGTCAGGGGACAACTTGAGTCTGTTCTTCCATCATGTGGATCTTGGTGGGGGGGGGTCAAACTCAGGTCATCAGATTTGGTGGTAAATGCTTTTACCTGCTGAGACATCCTGCAGGCAAAATAGCTTTTGTTTTTTAACAAAAACATGCATACATATGTTTTAAAGAGCCAAATTATTTTGCAAGAAACATTAGGAGACAGAATGTTTCACTATCTCAGCTCCAACCACCCATTCCCCAGAGCTATCATTTTAAAGTAATCCAGCTTATTCTATGGGCATTTGCATCTACAGGTGCTTGTATTTCTCCTTCCTGAATGTGTATTAGGCATTCTCTCTTGCCTTCCTGTGAAGAAAGCTGAAGGCTTAGTGATTTCTTTCACTTGCTGCACCTCACACATTGCTGTTTCCCTACCTTGCTGGTGTCCTATTAGCATGTTTACATAGATCATGTGAGCATAAATTTACATCAATCACATGTTGGGTTTTTTGTCTCTCTCTGTGTGTGTGCTTGTCTGTCTCTATGTGTGTGTGTGTGCACATATAGAGGTCAGATGTTGACACCAGGCATCTTCCTTTGTCATGCTCTTCCTTATTGTTTCAGACAGGGACTTGGGCATTCTCCTGTTCCTGCCTCCCTGCACTGGTATTGCAGCTGTGTGCTGCTGTACCCAGATTTCACATGGGTGGTGGGGATTGAACTCAGGTCCCCAGGTGTCTTAGTTAGGGTTTCTATTGCTGTGAAGAGGCACTACGACCACAATAACTCTTATAAAGGAAAACATTTAATTGGAGTGGCTCGCTTACCGTTCAGAGGTTCAGTCCATTATCATCATGACAGGGAATATGGCAGCATGCAGGCAGATGTGGTGCTGGAGTAGTAGCTGAGAGTCCTACATCTTGCAGGCAACAGTGACAAGTGCAGGAGAGGAGACAGTGACACTGAGCAAAGCTTAAGCAAAAGACCTCAAAGCCCACCTCCACAGTGACACACTTCCTCAAAGACCACACCTACTCCAACAAGGCCACACCCCCTAACAGTGCCACTCCCTTTGGTGGCCATTTTTTTTTCAAACCACCACACCATGCTTGTCTGGAAAGCATTTATCCAATGGAACCATCTTGTCAGCTACCATATGTGGTTATTTCCATGACTCTGACTGTCAACCTCACTAGAATGGGGCTGTGTGGTACACTCTGTGCTCTTTTCCTCCTGATACAGCACCCCTCTATCCTCTATACCCCCCTTTGTCTGTTCTTTTTCCTATACTTTCTCCCTCCCACTTGCCTCCCCCCATCCTCCATATTCTTTCTCTTGGTGTTCTGGCAGCTTGTCATTAACTTAACCCCAAATCTAGGTGTCTTGTGTGAATCCCTTCATCTTCTTGAGGAAATCTTTCAAGGATGGTCTCAGGAAGGCTTCCTTATCTTTTCTTGATAACAAGACAACAAGGCAAGGAGCAATGGAATTCATAGTTGGGGATGGACCAGGAAGTGGCTATAGACTTTCCTCAAGCCCCAGATGCATGGGCCCAATGCCAGGAGCTAGTTTTGTGTTCACTATGGCTCATTACTGTTTTATCTTTGTCCTTCCACCTAAACCCGTGTCCCCAGGACCTTGACATCAGGCCCACTGTCAATTCTCATCCTCATCGACTCCCTCTCACCTGCTCTTGATGGCTGATGACAGACACACTGACCCAGATGCTTTCTCCATCTCTAGGGATGTGCCTCATCACTCTTCAGTCTTCAAGAGTATGAATGAACAAAGGAGATCCTGACTGTATTTTCCTGATATGTTTGTGGAAAGCAACTTTTTTAATAGATCAGAATATTTGATTTCTAACAATGTTTTGCTAATCAAACATTCTAAGTGCAGGTGGGCAGCAAGGAATATACTGTGCATAGAATCAGCATAACTTCAGAATCTTGTTAAAATGTGACTCTGTTCAGAATGGCTTCAGTTGTGAAAACACATTTGGTCTTCACAAAGGCCCTTGAGTCATCTGAGAATGGCTGATGGTGTTCTTTAGACTCAGAAGTGGGGCCAGTGAGATGGCTCAGTGGGTAAAGACACCTGTTGCCAAACCTGAAGACCCAAGTTTGATCCCTGGGACCCACATAGTGGAAGGAGAGAACTGACTCCCACAAGTTGTCCTCTGTGCCATGATGATGTACCTTGAACTGTGAGCCAGAAGAAGCCCTTTGCCTCTTCAGTTGTGTTTGTCATAGGACTTCTATCACAGCAATGGGAAAAGAATCCAGGACAGACCTCAGCACAGTATCATTTGTGCCATCCTCACAGACAACCAAGTGCCCAGTTGGTGGCTGCCCCTTCTTCCTCCATTCTACCAGCCACTGGCAAACACCTACCTACTTTCTATCTCTATGATTTACCTAATCTAGACATTTCATAAAAATGGAATTTTAATGTATGGTCTTTTGCCATAGCTTGTATCAGAATTTCCTTTTAATGACTAAATAATACTCTACCGCATGGAGAAACCACAGATGATTATTCATGTGTGTGTTGATGGGCATGAATGTTACCTCCATCTTTTATTTCATGGATAATGGTACCATGGAGACACACACACACACACACACACACACACACACACACACATTCATTTGTTTCCAGATGGGAATTGCATGCTCACATTATAATGATATGCTTAGCTTTTTGAGAAGTTCCCAAATAATTTTCCGCAGAAAACACATGTTTTGGTGCCCACAGAGGCCAGAAGAGGGCACAGGATTCCCTGGAACTGGAGTTGAGGACAGTTATGCTGTCATGTGGATTCTGGGAAACAAAACTCAGGTTCTCTGCAAGAGTCCTTAACTCTCCAGCCCCAGTCACCTTATTTTCTGAGACAGCATCCCTTCACTAAACCTGAGCTCACCACCTCGGTTAGGCTGATTGGCTGTGAGCTCTGGGGCCACCTGTCTCTGCGCTCTGCACTGGGTTAACCCTCATGGTCTCACTGGCCTTTTGCATTGGTGCTGGGATCCAAACTTGGGTCCTCATGCTTGCAAGGTTGGCACTTTCCTCACTCAGCTGTCTCCCCAGCTCTGTTTCCAATGAAAAAGATGGGCCCCCAGTGAATATAAAGGGATAGCACAGTGTGCTTTCAATTTACATTTCCTTGAGACCTTGTGTGTCTTTCTGTAGGGCTTTGGCATCTGTGCACCTCCCGAATGTGAGCGTTCCACAAAGGGTGTGTTGTCAGCTCAGCATTTTAACAAACATTCTCAGGATTCAAGACATTTAATAAAGGCTCCATTATATGATTTTCTACCATAACCGGCAAGTAGATAGGATAAGGATGGACGGGGAGGTTTGGGAATAAAAGAACAAACCCCAGGATTCTGCTCCATTGGGTTTGCTTATCTCTGCCTGGGCAGGCGACTTTGAAAACCCTATCCTATGCTGGGCGGGAAACTCCAGCTTTTCTAAAGTTCAGGCATCCTTTACTCTGACTCCTTGGAAATCTACTGTCCTTCTGAATTGGTTGCATTCTTAGAACAGAGCTGACTCTGTGTGGAGTGATGAGTCTCAGCTCCTGGGTCACCTGCACTATTATTTCCACAGGCGAACTGTTGAATTCAGTGACAGCATCCCGATGTACCCATGTACCTCTTTGTGTTAAACTTCTGTGCTCTTTAGATCTTCTAGAGTCCTGAATTAGCTGCTTCAGACAAATAGTGAATTCACTGTGGGGCAGAAGGATGATGTGCTGGTGGATAATAGATGTAAAATTGAAAGTTGAATAGTGTCTTCCCTTCCATGTTCACCTCAGGTATGACATGTCCCACTTAGCCTTCCATGGCTCCCTCCTGTGGTAAAGTCCTGTGGTACTCCTGAAGATTTGCAGTGTCTGGCAGTTGTGCTCGCTCGCACAATACCGCCTACTGAACTGCTTAGCTCCAGACTGCGCCCGACTATCCTATGTTCTGTTTTGAACGTGCCAAGGTACACCGCCTCAACCTCGCTCATGGAGTAGGACATATGTATCCACGGCCAGCCGGGCAACCAGTTTCTTTTCCCCACAGGACACCTGCTCCTCCCTGTCTCCTGTGTCTAACCCCTCTTCATTTGACAGAATGAAGCTCGCCACGAATGGCCATCTCAGAGGGGCCTTGAGCACTGCTTCCTGTTGTATAGGCATATCCCTTGGGGCAGGAGTCACTTTCCTTGGTGCTGTGACTGAATATCTGACAAGAAGAAACTTTGGCTCACAGTTTGCAGGATACAGTCCTTCATGTCAGGGAAGGCAGGGAGCCAGAGGCAGCTGGTCCCGTTGCACCCACAGTAAGGAAGCTGGCAACGAACAGAAAGCGGGGCTCCGGCCCGGTGACCCTCATGTCCCACTTCTCCCAGCAAGGCTCTACTTCCTAAAAGTCTCTACACCTTCCCAAGCAGTGCCATCAGCAGGGAGCGAGCATTCAGACACGTGAACCCACGGGGACCTTCCACATTCAAAGCGCAACAACTGACTTTCTTCTGATGGCATCTGTCACACTATGGCAATAGCCCTGGTTCTGTTATGCCTTAGCCTTTCCCTAGAAAGTGAAATCTCCAGAGACCTCAGGAAGTCTGTTCTTTGAACCTCTGTCCTTGGGTCCTGGGCAGTGCTTGCCCACTGAAGGCTGTTGCTAAGCCTGGGATCCAAGCACTCAGGTCCCAGGGAAGGAAAGCAAGCATGGACATTGTGTCCCTCCTGTGTACAATATCGGTAAGCAATAAAGAGAATGGCTGAGCCGGATCTCGGAGGAGGCTTGGATCTTCCTGATGCTCTTGATGACTTCCTGCCTGGTACCTGGAGACTTTGCTGAGGTTCATACTCTATCCTCCAGGACTTGAGAGAACCCAGGCAGGCAGGACTTCTGTTGTGACCCTATCATGGACTTAAGCTGATAGCTTTTCTTTTTGGGACTTCATGGGGACATTTCTTTCTTCTCTCAGTGGCAACTTTTGGACTTGCAGCAAGTCAAAGGAAGTCAAGAGAAAGATGATAAGGACCCTGTCCACGGCACAACAGGTACTGGTGCTGGTCTTTGGAAGGCAGAGCAGGGTCTTCTTCTCTTTCTTCCTCTCTCCTCTTCCTCTTCTGTCATTGTGGCCTTGGATTATAGACCATTGACTCATGCAGGCTCACCTGCCCTGCCATGGGTTTGTCCAAGTGTTTAGATGCAGCTGGGCTTTACAACACCAGCCATCACTGTTTTTATAGCTTAGCATTCAGGACCACAGGCAGGAGATTATTTCCCAATATTGTCAGGAATTACACTCCAGCAAGCTTGGATTATACATTCTACAGCTGTTCTTGGCTTCCAGACGTCTGCAGCTGCTTCTGTGAGCACTGCGTGGACACGGGTGAGCACGTGCTAGTGCAGGTGCCAAGGATGCATGTAGAGAACAAGGCTATGCATCACAGTGTTCCTGGGATTCTGGCCCCTGCAAACACATTAAGAAGCCCCACAGCATATGGCTGGTAAGACCGTGACAGCGACCAAAGGATTTTTGGTCGTATAGTCACACATGTGTGTTGCTCAGTCTAGTCAACAGGTTTATAAAGGTTTTATTTTGGTATTCAGGTTAGCAAGTATCTGTTTTCCCAAATAATAACTTTCCTGGTAGTTGCTTTTCTGTTGCTGAGAGAACTGGAATAAATGCTGTGAAGGGCCAGGGCCACTGTTTCTGCATTACGTCAGACATTGACTTCTGGACTGAGGTGTCTGTGTGTCGCAGTGTGAAGAAAGTGTTCATTGATTCTTGTCCTCTGAAATGAATTATCAAGGGTGGATGCTGGTTTGGGGTTTTGCATTTGACCTTTTCACTGCCTATTAAATATTTTAATACTGTGCTTATTCATAACTTTTAAATAGGTAAGCTATACTTGTAGATTCTCATTGTAGGAATATCCTGCATCCTGGAAGTCAAAGTATTGTAGTAATTACTGATTTATTGCAGCTCTGGGAACTGAACGCAGGGCTTCCCCCAGTTGAGCTCCATCTCAGCCCTCTAGTTCCTCTGTGTCTGGAGACAATGTCTGGGCTGGGTAGCTCTTGCCAACTTCGTTTCTATGCAACCGCATCCTCCTATTTGTTCAAGTTGCATCTTGTGTGTTTATCAACTTTAATTTTATTATTTTCGCATGTCTGAAGCTGCCTACTAAACCAGACAGGACAAAAGGAATTGTGAATTCCCAAGTCCATGTGTTCTGCCTTTCACATTTACCCTTTCCTGGCGTTCTTTCTTCCTGGGGGGTCAAGTTCCAGGCGGTGCCCGTGGAGAGTCTCTATGAGAGACTTGTAGTGCCCATCTGACAAGAGCAAACTCCTTTAGTTTCTGTTTTTCTGGCAAATCTTAATTTCTTCTCTATTTTAAAGTAGCTTCACTGTCATAATTTTCACATCATACAGTTCACTCATTCAAGGTACACAGTCCGGTGGTTTTTAGACTATCCATAAACGTGTGTGATCACAATCACAGTCAATTTTAGAATATTTTCATCAAACAAAAAGAAGCCATATCCAGGCATGTCTAACCTGCTGCCCAGGGCTGCATATGATGACAGCTATGAATGCAGTCCAACCTTCAAAATCCTAACTTACCTAGACGCTATGAAATTATTTTTTTTTGCAATTTTTTGACAACGCAATTATATGACCCTTGAATATGAACTCTGTAGATGACAGCATCCTGTCACAACGTTAAAAAGTGGGACATACCTGCTTGAGTACTATAGCTGCCATGTCCCTGGATCTTTATCAAGTTTGAGGAGAACTGATTTGGTCCAGATCTGATCTGAATTCAGCTGGATGACTGGACTTGGGTCAGCAGATCTGTGTAAGTTTCTAATGATTGTGTCTGTGTCTTGGAATGTCAACTAAGAGAAATGTAAACTAACTGGGGCACAGAGCATCCCAGCATCCATTCCAGGCAGCTTCTCACCTACCCTCTTTGTCAGACAAAGCTTTGACGACCACTGAGGTCCAGGCAGGCAGGATGAGAGTCACACACTCACTTGACTGAACTGAGTTAAAATGGCCATTGTCTGCAATATGTGGTATTCTGTTCCACACAATAAGACTGTCTGGTTTCCCCTGGAGGCTGGCATCATCTTCTGCCTACTCCTTCATGCCAACTTTGAGAAGCTACACAGGCTTAGGATTTCTTTTGCTGATGTTTTTTCCAGGATCACAGGTTAGCGGCTTTACTGGGCCTGAGTGGATATGTTTTCCTCCTCCATATTCCTACTTTAGTTTCCATTTGTTCCTGACCATTGAATCTGCCTCAGGACAGAGGATTGTCTGCCTATGTACCGGCTTTATCCCTTCACTCAGAAAAGCTGTTGACTCCTGGCCTCTGAACTTCTAGATGCCTAACGTTTTGTAATTCATCTGTGAGTCCCTCTGTCTGTGTCTACATCTCCCTTTAATTGTCATGGTCCAAAAAAAATCTAGAAATCCCCAGTGACATCAACTCAAGACCCTTTGTAATATGAAGACTTTCCAAATAATGAGGCCTTAAATCATTTTGATTTCATTTAAACCAACCGTTGCAACAGTGCTTAATATCTTCAAACTTTGCCCTTCTGTCATCAAGGTCATAGTAACTCAGTAATTCTGAAATCTATGTAATTTATCTTGTGAGGCTCATGAAGAACTTTCTATGCTCATACTGTCACAGTGTCTGCCCATCTGGTCACTTGTCACTGTCGCCTCCCTTGGACAGACCTAGTCTGAGAAGAAACTCACAGACGGTTAATATATGCATTACTGCTAGAGGCCAGCACCCTGGCCATGACCCCTGAAAACTGAACACTTTGTAGAGAAATCTATGGAAAAAAAATCTCATTATTGTTGTCAGCTGTGCACTGGGTGCATGGTAGAGGTGCCCCCAGAGTACCAGGTAGCTTACCCAGTGTGTTAGCTTTAGTTTTTCGTCACCTTGATAAAGTTCCTGACATAAACCCCATAGAGAAAAGAGGACTTTGGTTCACAGTCTCATCAGTGTTGGTCCAGGGCTGGCTCCACCACTGTGGCCTGAGAGTGAGCATCATGTCAGACAACATGTGGTGGAGCAAACCAGCCCATCTCAAGGTGGACAGGAAGCAAAGACAGAATGCCTGTGCTCTCAGGCTTTTTCGTTCCCCACTCCCATAATCCATTTGGGCCTCAAGACTGTGGCTGGCACTGCTGGAATTCTGAGCAGGTCTTTTCTCCCTTGGTTAATCTCACCCACCAGGGTCATACATTGCTCATTGCCTACGCATTTCTCAGTCCAATGAGGCTGACAGCCAACAGTAGCCATGATAGTCAGGTAAACACATTTGCAAACATGTACTCAGAACCGTCCCATCCCACACTAGGTAGTAAATGTGTGGGGTACCAAACACACACTCAGACCTACCCCATGCCATCCTAGATGTTAAATACGTAGGGTACACAGGACACCCACTGGGCCCAGTTTCAACTGCTGAGCCCTTGCCTATGCTGTACTGTGTATCTAGAACATTCCTGCTTCTTTCTTCTTATTCCAAACCTTTGCTACTCATATTTCCAGGTCTGATATGAATTTTGCCTCTTCCACTGAACCCTGTCTGATTACAGCACCCTCCAGTGAGCTGTGTTCCCGGTTGTACTCACTCCATTTAATGTCTTTGCCATCCGCCCGAACACTTGAAACAGCTTGACTTATCACACAGCATCCCACTAAGTGGCTGGAAGGCAGAATGGTACCTGCATTGCTTGTAGAAGTCACCGAAGGCCAGACAGGGAGTACTCCTTTGGACTCTGTAAAATTTCAGAGGGAATTTTGTCTTTCCATGCCAAAATTCAGATTTGCTTCCTGTATGTTTTTATATTTATCTATTTATTGTGTGGTAATGTACATGTATATATGTCAGCATGCATGTACCTGGGCATGCATTTGGAGGTCAGAGGACAATTTGCAGGAGTCAGTTCTTCATTTTTAGATGTGGGTTTCTGGGATTGAATTTAGGACACTAGACTTGGTGGTAGGAATCTTTACCCCTTTCTTTGTTTTTAAAATCCATTTTCCAATACAATGCCATTGTCTTGTTACCCACTCCAGGGCAGTAGCCAACACAATAGTTATTCAGGCAGCTTTGTAGGGTCTGAAGCATGTCTGTGTCGGCTGTCACAGATGTATTTGCTTGCCCCCTTTATCTATGGTCTTCATTTTAATTTGTTTTTAATTGCCTATTTAACACACCTAGCAATTAAGGTGAAATGGCTCTTTGACAAATGTGAGTGCTTTTAAATTAGTGCTAATTGCTTTTGTTAATTAAAAGTAATGCTTTATATTGTGTTATTGGTATTCTCCTATATAAAGCTGGATTAACGACTTCCAATCAATCCTCTACAAAGACTTTCCTCTCTAATCGCTGGGACTTTGGGACCTTCTGCTTCTGCAGAACGAGGGCAATGGCCAGGACTTCAAAGTGAGGTCAACAGGAGAAAACATCTGAGACTGATTCAGCCCACTCCTCCAGTACGGAAGCCCACCAGGAGTCCTTGCTGAGGGCAGTTTGGGCTGACGTGCCAGCCAGAGTTGCAGCAGGTAACATTCATAGGTCAGGACAATTGGAGGGTAACTTCATAGAGGGAAGGTTCTGGGTAGAGAAAATGAGCCCCAAGGCAGAGGCTGTAACTGCTTGTGGAATGTCATTGTTGCCTTTACATCAGAACAGCTGTGGTTAGCTGCAGGAGGCTCCCAAAAGATTGTGCCCAGTAACATTGCCCTCCTCATGGAAGCAGAGAGGGTGCATGTGGAAGGCTGGTTGCAGGGCTCCACTGCTCCCTGGGCAGTTAATTTTGCTGGGTGAGGGCTTTGGTCCTCTGGCTGCCCTTAAGTTGCTCATGCTCTGTAAATACCCAAACTAGACCCTGGTGAGATGGCTTCTTTGGTCTGCTGTTGGTGGCCTCTGTAGGGGAGAACAGACTTTCGTTCTTGTCTCCCTGTGAGTCATACATCACCACCCTTAGGTCAGAGGAGTAAGACAAAGGACATCTCTTGCAACTGGGGACCTGACGATAGCATGGGCTACAGAAAACCTGTCCTGCACATTCAGTGGCCACTGAGCAGAGTTTCAGGCTGCAGCAACCCCATAGAGATGGAACTGGGGTTACAGCTTGTCTTCACTCGTTTTCCTCCCTATGAACACAGGCTAGGCCATCCCATGGGGCGAACCTGCATATGGGTCAGAGGGAGTGTGCCCCAGTGGTGAAATCCATCTGAGTCAGACTTCTGAGGCAGTGCACAGAAGAGCTACTGTGAATAACCAGATGAGCACATCTGGATGAGCTCATCTCTGGGAGAGCCTAATCCCCCCTGCCCAGCAGTCATTAGTTACCTTAGTTCTTTGTCTAGGGTGGAAATCTAGAGATTTCTCCTTTCTGCAGCTATTGATATAATATCTGTTGATATTAACATTGTTCAGTTCTTGTTTAGGAAGCCGTATTGTTGAGGTATCACGAGTAGCTTCCATGTCATTTCCAGGAGACACAATCTCACAGCAGACTTCTCGGTTCTTTGGCCCTTGTGTCTTTCTGCCCTCTTCCATGATGTTCGCTGAGCTTTAGTGGCAGAGGTTGTGTTACAGCTGTGTCCACTGGTAATGGGATCCCCACGATCCACTGATCTCTGCATCATGACCAGTTGTAGCTTTCCATTATGATCTGCTTCGGTTGTGAAGAAAAGCTTCTTTGATGAGGTATTAAAGCTATACCTACTGAGGGTATGAGGGTAAGTTTAAGAATGTAGTGAAGAATCATGCTGGCCCAGTAAAGTGGCACTAAGAGGTTCTCTTCTGAGATCCACGACTTCACTAGTCTTCAGTAGTTGATAATCTAGTACCAGGCGTGATTTCCCTCCTGTTGAGTGGGCCTTAAGGCCAATCAGATATCTGTTGACTACCTCCAAGATGTGAGTGCCACTACTGCACCTTTAGGGATACCTTGTCATGCTAGTCATTGTTACAGGTCACAGCTGTCACAACTGGAAGGGGCTAATGATTGTTTTCCTCTGGTGGTTTGAAAGAAAATGACCCCCAAATGGAGAGGCACTATTGGGAGATGTGGCCTTGTTGGGGTAGATATGGCCTTTTTGGAGGAAGTGTGTCACTGTGGAGGTGGCTTTGGTCTTTTGCTTAAGCTTTGCTCAGTGTCACAGTCTCCTTCCTGTTGCCTGCAAGATGTAGGACTCTCAGCTACTACCCCAGCACCATGTCTGCCTGCATGCCGCCATTTTCCCTGTCAAGATGATAATGGACTGAACCTCTGAAACTGTAAGTGAGCCATCCCAATTAAATGTTTTCCTTATGAGAGTTTCTGTGGTCATGGTGTCTCTTCACAGCAATGGAAACCCTAACTAAGGTACCCTCCATTAGGAGCTTACTTAGTACTTTCTGGTACCATGGAAGCTAGATCACAGGAAAAAGGCGGCTTTTAGGCCTTATCTTCTGAGTCCTGTGTCCAAAGTGTGTGACGTGTTCAGTAATAGGGACCTTTCTTTACCTTCTGAGAGGTGTCCATGGACAATAGCAACAGCCTATGTTATTTTGGGAGTCACTTGAACTACCCCAACCCACTAATTAAAAGGAGGGAACTCATGGTTATAGAAGAATGGCATTGGAGGAGGGTTGAGAAAGGAAGTGATGGAGGTTAGGGAGAGGGTAGAGGAAAGAAAACGGAAGAAGGAAAGAAGGAAGGAAGGGAAGAGAAAGATGGAGAGCACATCACTGGTTCTGTTTGTTTCTGTTAGAACTTTACACATCATTAGCAAAAACGTTTGAAGAAAGCAAAATGATTTCAAGACCTTGTAACATTTAGCAGATTTTTTTTGTTTTTCACTTCAAATTTGTGTGTGTGTGTGTGTGTGTGTGTGTGTGTGTGTGTGTGTGTGTGTGTAGGCCAGAGATCAACATTGGGAGTCTTCCTCACCTACTCTCTCTCTCTGTTTTTGAGACAAGATCTCTGACCTGGAAATCCTAGGGACCCTGCCTTCTCTGCACCCGCCATGGCTCAGATTATAGGTAGGCACTGTGACAACTGGCTTTTTACATGGGTCTTGGGGATCCAAACTCATGTTTGCATGCCAAACACCTTAGCGACTGAGCCATCTCCAGGCTCTGCTTCCTAACCCTTGAAAAAGTTAATAAATGCATAGTTGGCTTTAATTTTTATCAGACTACATATAAAAATTGAATCTAATGTTCAAAAAACCCCTCTGTTACTAGAATATTTTTTATAAAGTAATGTATTTTTAAATTGCTAGGTCTTGCAAAGGTGTATGGTTGTATTGGACAAGAATGGCAGGCTACAAAGTTGCTAACGATGCTAACAACTACAGACAAATCAGAGACCTAGTTCTTCACTTTTTTCTTCTTAAATTGAATATTTTGCAACAGTTGTAACAAGAAAAACAGCAGTGACTTTAAAATCTTGATGCTGGGAGTTTTATTTACAAGATAGTGACTTCAGTAATGCCTAATTTTTAGAAAAGGAATAGAAATCGATGCTTGGCTGACACACCGAGATATGGCTTAGGTCATTCGACCACAGGTAGTACCTCAATGTGTTTCACGTCCATGCTGCATCATCTAAGCTGAAATTTTCTCTTTGGAAGACTGTCCCAAGGCCTTCCTTTTGTGGAATGTTCTGTGGATTGGACACACACTAAGGTGGGTTGTAGGTGTTTTCTGTTTACCATGACTGACTGACTGACATATAGTTTGTAGAAGACTATCTCTTCCCTCCTGATACATGAACGTCTTGTTGGATGAGTTAGAATTTTGAAGGCTTTTGGCACATCAGTACAACTGAGCCACCCAAGAGAAGGAATGTCTTCCAGGTCTAAGACTAACATATTTATTTATCATTATGTTATATCTCAAGCTTGGATCCTTGGCAGATTTGCCTGGAGAACTTGTTGAAGGGCAAGTACCCAGTGTAACCTTGAAGAATCTGTTGAGGGTGCCTGTGGCAAGCTCAGCCATCTGTTCTTTGCCTTGCTTTTAAAAGAACCCTTATTTTTTGTATGGGTGTTTTGTCTGTATGCATGTGTGTGCACCATGTGCATGCAGGGCCTGTAGAGACCCAAGAGGGCATCACCTGGAACTGCAGTTACAGAGGGTTGTGAGCTGCCAATGGGTGTTGGGAATTAAACCCCAGTTCCCTGGAAGAGCAGTCTGTGATTTTAACCACCTGGCCGTCTTTCTAGCCTCTGTGCTTTTGCTTACACAAATACCCTGCTTTAATATCAGTAACTACTTGTGTCTTCTTATAGTGGTTCTCAGAGAGCTGTGTCCTACACTTTCGCTACAACAACTGATGTCTGATTTTGAGCAACCCCCTCCCCCCACCCCACAGCTTTCTTTCTCCACAAGTCTTTCTCATCCAATAGATGGTTGAACCCATGGAAAATACCTGAGTTTAAAAAGAAATTAGTAATTCAGTTCAACAAGCCAATTTATCAGCTCTACAGCAGACTGAATGTTTTCATCTCTCTCTCTCTCTCTCTCTCTCTCTCTCTCTCTCTCCTTCTGTATTGACCTCTGGTATTCAATAACTGTTATTGGTAGGATTCATGTTGGATCAGTGTAGCCTGGAGTTTCCCTTACGTGCTCACTCAACCCTGTAGCCAATGGTCTTCTGGTTCTAGAGGAAAAATATCTACAAGAGCAAGCATACTTGAGAAAGTGTGAATAAGAAGAGTTTTAAGTTACAGTTATTGATTTTGGAGTCTTAGCTTTTGTTAGTATAAAAAAATCAGTGTAAGCATGATATTCTGTACTGAATTCCATTTTCAGACAAATGATATAATTTTATTCTCTGGTGTCTCTGTAGTATGTTGACTTAGAGTCCTTTGGACACACAAAGACAAATATCACATGTTTTCTCTTATATGTGGGTCCTAGAATTATTTATAGAGATCTCAAACCACATGTACAGGACACAAACCAGAGAGAGACCAGAGGAAGGAAAGTGATTAGAGAGCGGTGGTGGGGGAGGGGAAAGGAGCAGAATGAGCTGGGGAGAATTGCTCAAAGTGTATTGTGGGATATGTGAAGGGAATCGGCTCTTTGAAAACAAGCACTATGTAAGAGGACAATACGACAATAAAAAAAATCAGTTTTGGAAAAGGATTATGAAAGATTTGCATTTGCTTCATGTGAACTAAATTCTGCAAGTCCCTCAAAACACCACCATTCTAGCTTTAATCTTTGAATCGAAATTAAGGTCCCAGGTGTGCCCCTCAAGGGGAAGTGCTATTCAGTATAGGCTTATGGTATTTCAGGGGCATTATGCTGTGGGCAAAGGGCACTGCTGTTGAAATAGAGAGATGTGCTGCTACTAACCTCATCATGGCCAAGGCCTCTGACCTCTCTAGATTCTGCGTGGGGCTGAAAACTAAGCAGGGGGCAAAGGTTACCAGGCACCCTCTCTCCTCAGCTCTGTCTCCCACACCCCAATAAGAAAGAATAAGTTATCACATACTTGAATTGGTAGGCCCTCTGGGAATGTAGATACCTCATTGAAGCTAGGAGTGGCCCTCAGTGGGAGTGGCCAGGACTTTCTGCTCTGCTGGGTGGCACTCTGTTCTCATCTTCCTGCCACCTCATCCTTTAGTGGGACACAGGGCCAGGTCTTAGGTCACCTGTGACATTTAAAAAAAAATGTGTGTGTGTGTGTGTGTGTGTGTGTGTGTGTGCGCGTGCGCGCGCGCGCGTGTGCATGTGCACATGTGGTGTGCATGTGATTCATGTGCCCCAAGGGCAGAGGCCAGAGGCATTTGATCCCCCTGGACCTGGAGTTACAGGCAGTTGTGAGATGCCCAGCTTAGGTGCTGGGAACCAATTCCAAGAGCAGTTAACACTCTTAATCTCTGAGCCATCTCTCCAGCCCTACAACTGTGATGTTTCTGTGACACTCAAGTCCCCCCACCCTGAGACAAATGTGATATGCTGATAGTTTCTCGTCTCTCAATGGCTTCTCCTTCTATATGTTGGTCCATTCTTGTGCATGTCAATCTCTGAGAGAGACCTATCAGCTGCCTTCCTGTGTTCTGCCACAATGAAAGGGAAAGATGAGACAGTGGCATTGCGCATACGGCACAGGTCGGGTGTGAGGTGTGACTTCAGTGAGCACCTGCATTTGGAGAGGGTGCAGCTAGATTTCATGAGCCTTTGAGCTTGATGGAAAAGGGATGCTGATTGAAGCTCACTCGGGGGCAGAGACTACAGTTAGGCAGGCAGTGCTTTCCAGATCAGGACCCATGGGAAACCCCAGGTAGTCTTGAGCAGCAGTGACTAGGCATTGATCTGGCTTCCATGAGCATGGGCCTGCTCCACGCATGCTCTGGAGCTGGGTGGACTTTCATGGTGGTCCCATGGCCTGTTTTTCCAAGTGAGCCAAGCACGCAATGGGGGCTTTTCTGGTCTTTAGTGGCATGCCCTGGGGTGAAGAAGCTGCCTTCATTCTGGTGATCCTTAAAGAATGTCAGCCAGCAGCCATCTCAGCAGCTCGAGGGAGAAATGATTCAGTTCTGTGAGAATCTGGGCTTCTAAGAGCATTCATTATCAACAGTTACTGTGGTTTTCTGAGCCATCTGCTCTCTGAAAAGATGGTTCTATGAAGAGGTGAGGAGCCTTTGACAGAATAACAGGAGTCTTTTAAGCTCTGAGATAGGAGGCCGAACTTCTATAGACTGTTAAGGCACACCGAAGTCGCTGGAGTGGGAGGTATATATGCCATCGTTAGCAGGCCTCACGGCATTGCTTCCTGTACTTTTTGCCTCGACTGGCACTGCAGCAATGCTTAGGCGTGCCCAGGTATGCCCTCTGGATTTGCATTTCCCAGCCCCCTGCTGCTGGGGTGCTTGTCTCATTACCATTCTGCTGGGTGTCAGCATTTTTGTGATACAATTAGAGGCATGTAATTCCCAGAAGAAATGAGCTATCTGGAATATTGTGAGATGTGCAATTCAATATTATACGAGCCTGTTGCATAATTGGGTTTCAGGAAACAAACAGCCAGGAGTTTGGGCTGAACAACTTGTCACACCAATAACATGCCTGACCCGAAGTGCCACCAGAGGCAGGTGCCGGGGCAAAAGACACACTCACCTGTGCTACTGGGGAGTGCTTCCCCTGGGCTCTGGACGGTCATTCCGATGAAGTGAGAACAGAAGTGAGGGCAGAGTGAGGAGGGAGGGGTGGAGCTGGTTCACTCTCCCTTTCCTGTTATTCAGATTGAGCCGGAAGAAGTGAATTCCGCCCCTGCTGTGTCAGAGCTCACCGGCTCATTTGATTTCTGCTTTGAATGGAACTCACCAAGCCCCTTGTAATTAGCCTTTTTCTGAGACCGAGGAGGGAAGAAGGTGTGGCTGAGGGAATTGTGTAATGATGGGGTCATCAACTGTATGGTACGCACTAAAGCTGGGGCAGGGACCTCGAGACTGCAGCCCCCTTAACGGCAAGGAATGGGCCATCTTCCAAGAATTGCCATCATTCTGGTCAGAGGAGTACCACAAGCCCTATTCACACTGTGCTCATCTGACCCTCCCTAAGTGCAGTGTGGCCCTTCAAAGTCCCTGTGCGGCAGGTGCTTCCTACTGCCGCTGTCCCCTTTCTGGGGTTGGAGCTGGGGACCTGCTTTTACTGTTCCCAGCCTTGTATCTGCCATTCTCCTCTTTGTCTCCTGACCACCACCTCTGTCCTGTCTCTTCAGGGGGGAGTCTTTTAAGTACCCCAATTTATAGATTACTTAATAGTGTGCTCCTGTTTACTTTCAATAGGAGACAACGTCAGATGGTGAGTCCCAGTGTGTTTTTGTAAGACATTAAAAAAATAATAGTCTGTTTTCACAAGTGCTTTGAGGCAGCTTTGGTCCAGATACAGATGTAAGGAAAACTCTGGATCCTCTGATAACACTTGCTAGTGCTCTATCCCTGCCCAAAATGGACATTTAGGGTAAAACTTAACAGCCAGCTTGTCTAACAACCTGAAGGCATGGCAAGGTTATGTTCCTGAAAAGCTTTAAAACAAACATGGTGTAAAACAGAGATGAACCCATGCATGGTCTTTGTTAAGAAATAGACATACTTAAGTGGTAGTAGATGATGGGCAGGTTGTACCTGCCCCCCCATCACTCAGCCAATGAGGAGAGTGGGGAGGGGCCTGTGTTTAGAGCTGTGTAAAAACTCTTCTTTGTACTCCCAAGGTGCACCCTACCACTTTTATCTCTCTCTGTTGGTGGCTTAGGAATGTACAAGGCTATGTGACATAAACCACACCACTTTCGCTCCTCTGAGCCTTTGGTGCTCACTAGGGGGCGGCGGCGGCGGGGGGCGGGGGAGGGGGGCGGGGGAGGGCGGCTATTCCTCACACTCCGAAGGCCTTCCCACATTGGGCTGTCTCCACCTCACATTTTGGCTTATTCTCCCCCTCTTTGTAGATGAGAATACTGCACTAGAAAGAACTAGAGGAGAGAAACACCCCAACAGTGGGGGACTGGTTGGCTGATGCATGCATACCTGGGGAATGGAGTATTTCAAAGCCATTAAACTAAATTTCTAAACAAACCCCGAGTGACTGTGACCATTTGGACAGATACTCATGATGCTGCAATGTGTGAGAACACAGGACACAGCACAGGCGTTGTAAGGATTTAGCACTCATGGCTGAGTCCTTCCAGTACAGGCTGTCAGTGGAGAGTGTATTTGAAAGTTCAGCCTGAGTGTGATCTGTGAGTGTGGGGGACACTTGGGCACAGCAGAAGCCAAGCCACTGCTGCAGCGGTCACTCCCACAGTCACCCATGTAGTTGCTTTCTGCTCCCTGGTGTTCAGGGACTGGTGCTCAGCAGTCAGCTCCAGTGATTTGAAAGATGTGGTTTCCCCAGTGAATATCAACGGCTGCTGCCACAGGGGGACATGAAAAGACAGTGGCACAGTGCGGAAAGCAACTGGTCTTCAAAGATTCAACCCACACCTCACAAATCCAGAAAGAAAGCCAAGCTCAGCAGCTGTTTGGCACTGGGATGACTTGCCTGCCACACACCCCGATGTAAACAGCAAGACTTAGATGTGACTGCTTTCTAGACGGTGCAGGAATTGTTCAAGGGAAGAGGGACATGGGTGAAATCTTCAACAGGCATCCAGCTGGTAGCCCGCTCACATGGCCTTCTGATGTGAGAGTCTGGGTGTCTGCCATGCAGGCATCCCGTGGAGCTGCACATGACTTAGTCACTGGGGCCGCTATCCAATGGATCAGTTAGCACAGGCAAGTGCAGAGCTGGCTATCCATGCCAGCGCTTCCTATGGAGTGGAGGGGACTGTAGAAGAGACCACATGCCAGACTTCAGACCCAAAGGTCCCCCCCTGGGCAAAAGAGGGTATGGAGCCCCAGGGCCAGTGCTCTTTTGGGTAACAAGGCCAGTGTATGAAGAAGGAGCTGCTTTTAAATGAAGTCCTAAATATTCAGAGGAACTTCCAAGACACTTTTGATTGGTTTCTTAAGTATTTTGTCAGAGTGCTATTTATGAATCTGGGGACTAGTGAATTGTGTTTAATGATCAGAGTCTATTCTTGTTTTTGCGTGTGTCTGTGTATCATATGTGTGCGTATGTGGGTGCAGGTACATGTGTATATGTATCCTCATGTGTATAGAGGTCAGAGGCCAATGTTGAATGTTGTTTCTCGGGTGCTGTTTTTCTCTCTTTCTCTTTTCATTCTTTCTTTCCTCTTCCTCCTCCTTCTAGGCTATGTCTGTCATTGTCCTGGAACTTGCCATCTAGTCTAGGCTGGCTGGCCAGCAAGCCCCGGGGATCTGTCTGTCTCTGCCTCCTTGGCACTGGGCTTACAAGCACATGCCGCCACATCTGGCTTTTTGTGTGGTGTCTGGGGATTGAACCCAGGTCCTCATGCTTGCTAGGCAAGCACTTTACCAACTGAGCCACCGCCCCAGCCCCGGGATTTGATTGAAATGGTTATAAGTAATTTTCACTGTTTAATTGATCTGTGACTTCTGCATAACACACACGTGTGTGCACGCGTGTGCATGCACACACACGCACACACGGATATGGAAAGATGAAGGAGAAGTGAGACGGTGAAAGGAGGGAAGTTGAAGGAGAAAAGCCACTGAAGACTCAGTGTCAGACAATCTCGCTTCCGGTGGTCCTGAAGCCCTGACACACCCTTCCTGTTTGTGGGGATGCGGACCCTGTCTATATGCAGAGCTTCTGTTTTCAAATGGTAGCAGCCCAGGCTGTGGTACTGGAAAAAAAGGACAGTCCGAGCAAGCAAGTCTGCTAGGCAAGGATATCAACTGGTCATTGGCTGGTCATATCCAGTCAGCTGTGCTGAACTGAGTGGAGGCTGGAGTTTGAGGATGCTCAGTTCAGTGAATATCTTCTACAAGCTCTGGCTAGGAAGAATGTGTATAGAAAGAGCTCAGAAATCTGCAAAGGGTTCACTTGTCTGCACATTAAGCTGACTTCTCCCTGGCTGAGATGTCATGTGGTCCTTTAGAGAATGAGTCTCAGGGAGTTTGTGAGCTCTGCAGAACTCCGAGATGTTTCATAAATGAGCACGTGTTTACATTCTGACCATCCAGACAAAATTGCTGTTCCTCCACGGTGCTGTGGCTGCTGAGCGGGATTTAAGTAGCCCTGAATCAGGAGATGGCAGGGCAGGTTCCCTTGTCCCTGAGACTCTGAGTATTTTGAACCTGAGGATATTTCGATGAGAGGCATCTGTCCCGTGCACTCCAGGGTATTCAGCACCACCCTCAGGAGCTATATACCATGTTCTAGTAGTTGCTTCCAGGTACAAAACAAAAATTGTAGCCCAGCTGGGGATCACTGCTATGAATCCTCATTACAAAACTGAAGAATAAGCTTCTAGGAACCAGACCAGGATGAGCTGCAGCTGCCTTACAGCAAACCTCAATACTCCTGGAAGAAAGACAACTAAACCCATCCAGTACACAAGTCAGTAGGTCTGTCCATGGTGCAGACTGCGGACTCCTGTGTGCCCTGTGCTAATCACAGGCTCACAGTCAACATGCGTTCCCAGCCACCATGACAGTTTCTGGCAGGCAGCCTCCATTATCACATCTCTTTAGGCTACCCTCTCTGGGGAGGGTCATCTGTCTTAGGGCATACCTCCTTTCTGGGGTAATCCAGGCTGGTGACTGGTTGCCATGGGGATGCAGGGCTGCTTTTCTGGCTGCATGGTGGGAAATTTCAGATGAGCTCAACTTCAGAGCCCATCATGGGTCAGCTGGCACTTTCTTTGGGAGGATGTCACAGCTCAGCATTTGCCCTGTTCATCCCTGCTTTTCCCTCCCTGCTGGCACGGCCTCCAAGGTCCTCCCTGGTCAGGGTCCTGCCCAGCAATCTCCATCTGAGCTCAGATTCTAGGGGAATCCAATGCTCAGCACAGTATGAACACCGCTACTGTGAGGATGCCAGACCCTGAAACTCACAGCTGTCTTTTGGAAAACAAAAACAAAAACCAGCCAATAGGACAGAAGTGGCAGCTAGGAAGCCACTGAAGGAAATGGCCTTAAGAGAGTGATTATAAATGCTCAGGAGTTTAAAGGAAAACATGGCATAATAGGTACAAATCTCATGAAGAAACAGAAAGAGAAAATGAACACCACGGAGAAATTGCCTGAAAGGCACATTCTAGGTCGGCAGGGCCTGCATTGTTAAATGTCTACTTCTATCACTTTAAATACTCCACTGCATTTTCTTTTGTTTTTAATTCTTCACAAAGTAATATTTGTGTCATAGTTCTCTGTGTAATGTGCTTGTCTTTCTTTTTGCTTATTTTTCAATAGTGTGCCTGTGTGTGTGTGCTCAAGTGAGTGCATGTGTGCCTTGTGAATGCAATGCCCACAGAGGACAGAAGAGGGCATCTCATCCCCTGGAGCTGGAATTCCAGGTGGTTGTGAGCTGTCTGACATGGGTACTGGGAACTGAACTAGGGTTCTCTGAAAGAGCAGTATGTGCTCTTCAACCACTGAGTCATCCCTCCAGCCTCTTTTCGCTGTTCATGTTCATTCCCCCCCCCCCCCCCATCATTTGTCTCCAGAAGTTTGGTTAGCTTACACCTCGATGTGCACTGATAGGCTTATTCTGCTTGGAGGTTATTTGTTGGGTTTTTTTGGATCTGCAAATTCTTATTTCCCATCCAAAATTCAGCATTTGAAACTGTCATTGCTTCAGATATTGCTTATGCCCAAATATTTTTCTTTTACTTTGCAACTCAAATCACGCATATTGCCCTGCTTGATATTGTCCCCTAGGTCACAGAGACAATTTTGCAGTTTAACCCTCTCGCACCGTGGGATTCTGATGTGGCAGCTGAGCAGATAAACTCAGTGGGAATGAGCACATTAATATTAGATAGATTAGATTTTAGGGTCAGATAGAATTACCAGAGACAAGATGGAAATTTCCCAATGCTAAAGGTTCAATTTACCAAGAGGGAAATCTCAGACACAGAGAAGGACCAACACATAGCTGTCTGGAGTGTGGCCATCAATGGACTCTGAGCTCTGCCCTTCTCAGCTCAGTTGGAGATAGCTTCCTCAATGTCACACCTTCCCCAGGGGTCATCCTCAAGAAGGAGGCAGGCTATAAAGACCTACCCACTTCAGCCCCCTGTGGGAGATACTCATTTCAGAGCTCTGCAGAATGTTCTAGCATAACCTGCCAGGTGCTGATGTTCAAATTAGGAAAATTGTGTGAAGCAGAGGGCAAGGTTGTGTTCTAGAACCTTATGGATCATTACTCTTACATCCCCAGCACCCATATCCCTTTCCTACCCTGAAACACACTTGAAAACCGATTTCCCAAACTGCATGGATCAGAATTGAGAATATTGCTCTCCCCAGTTGTCTGTTGAATTGGGAGGACCACCAAGGGCCATAAATCCCTATGTCTTTTCCTTCATGGTTGTTGATGTAAGGTACTACACCTTGTCTACTGCTGTAAAGGGGCTATTAGATAGACCCCAGACCATTGGGTATACAAACATTTATGGCAACCTGTCTAGACCCAGCAGCTAGCACTAACAGACCTCACTCTTTCCAGCAACATAACATATAGCAGCGTCTGGTTCCATATCATTCTGGCTAGTGAGTTAGAAATACCCCCTGGGACTAACTGCTTCCTATTCCAGATATTTGCCCTTATGTTCAAGATAGCAGTGTATTTCCTGTTCATCAGGACGTCGTCCTGGAAACCTTTGAAACAGAGGTGAAGCAATCTGCTCACTAGCTTCAGGCTATGAAGCCCCTCTTTTCTAAGGGCAAACGTGAGTCTCTTTGGGGCGTCTGGCTGCCCACAGACCTTAGTCACTACAACAGAAATGTCCCTGTGAATTGTCACAAAGAGAATTGCAAGTGTGCTACTTTGATGGCTCTTCTCCACAGCAATACTGTGGCATTAAATGTGTTTAAAAATCCATCACAGGCTGAGTCTGTAGGCGGTGTATTGTTTTGAATTTGAATCAGCAGTGTAAACAATTTCATGTTTCAAATGAAATTTCTACAAAAACACTCATCCTAGAACATAACATAAAGAACTACAGATTTGACAAATAGGATATGGCTGCCGTGTTTGAAAACACTGGTATAGATGAAAATGTATTATTCACACCAGCTCTTTCTTCTGCTTTGAGACTGAAAAATTGTTTCTGTGGCCAGCTCTGGAATCTGTGCCTTGACAACAGTGGTATGTCCATCCAGCTTGAGTGACATGTGGAAATTCCATTCCACATGTCACCACCCTTTTCTCTGGGAATGGTTGTCTCTTCACCTACCCTTTATAATATATATTTGGGATGTTTAATGCTATATAGACTATCTTCTTGTAGGAACTAGCCTGGAGTTGAGTTTTACCTAAATTTGGACATGTATTGACTTTTCTCATTGCTGGGACAAAACACTTAAGGTTAATAATGCAACGGAGTAAGGTTCATTTGGATTCATTGATTTGGAAGTTTCTCTCTGTAGTCACTTGGTCCCATTGATTCTGAACCACCTCATGGTAGCTGGAGCACGTGTCAAGAGTGATTTGTCTCATGGTGGATAGGAAACCAAGAGCTGGAGAAAGAGAAAGGGGCCAGGGAAACCATAACCCAAAGGAAACATTCCCAGTGACCTACTTTGTCTGGCCAGGCACCACCTCCCAAAGTTTCCAGCCCCTCTCTAAATAACGCTACGAGCTGATGATGAATGTAAGAATTAACGTAATGCTCGTGGAGGGTGTTTCATAGTCAAAATGTACTGAGACAGGTAGATGCCTTAAGTCATGTTGTTCAAGAAAGCTCCAATAGTTCTAGTCAAAGCAATGGCAGTGACAATGACATCAGACATTGTGGGCCAAGGGACATTGATTCCAAGGTAAGGGTCAAATAGTAATGTCCCCCTAAAACTAAGAAGTAGGCATTTATGGTAACTGTCAGGCACACCAGAGCCTGGTATTTATGGCTACAACCAAGGACTTTCATAGCAAGCATGAGTCTCACACTACATTTCAGACAATACAGGAGCTCAATGAGTATTAAATCTTCCAACCAATAATGTCTGGTGTTCTCTTCTCTGCCCCAGGCTCAGACCCATTTCTAGAGAGAAGCAGTGCCACTAGCTGTTCCTTGAAGGCATCTGAAAACTTTGCCAAGGACTTGGACCTCACTGCAACATCACGGTCCTTTCAGGGTCAGATTCATCAGCTGCCCCTGTAAGCTCTCCGGACCATGGTCGGCTAGCTGACCCTCACAGGCCAACACTTCTGGGCATCCTAGGGCTTCTCATCCTGCAAATGTCACTCCTAGATTTAAGTGCTGGTCTGATTTTATCCCTGTTGTGGCAAGTGTTTCAGCAGCCAGGACTCTCCAGCACAGTACATCCCCTGTGACGGCCGATACTGGTGTGACGTTCACACATATACACCCTTATTCTCACACACCTAGCATGAGAGTCCTTGTAAGACAGAATGAAGAAGCCCTGCTTTGTTGAAAATGGCATAAATACAATGTATTATTCATAAGCCATTGGTTCAAGTGGTTGCTTAGGGTGGTGAGTCTAAAGACTGTAGTGCAGATGAGCAGGCTGGAAGGGGGAGTGAGCTGATGGGCTCAGGCACTCTCCATGAATGCTGTCTTCTCCCCCACCTGATGTCTCCTGTGCTCCAGTCCGGGCAAGGGAGCAGACTCCTTTCATGTGCAGACTTCTAGGTCCAGTCTGAGTTTCTAGTTTGGTCCCTCATCTCCCCCAGCCAAAAGGTCTGAGGTCTCCACCAGTTAAGCACCCTATCCCTCCCCACAGCCATCCCCCTTCAGGCCTAACTAGTAAATGGAGCTTTGGACTTAGTGTTTTTTTTTTCCCTGCCAAATCAATTTTCTATGCAGCCACTGTAGTTTCCTGGAGTCTTTGGCTTATGATATTCAAAATCTAAAACTTGATTGTTTTTATTTTCTTCTATTAGTTTTCACAGGTGGCTACCTGTGAGAAATGGCTGATGTGACAATTGGAGGGAAGTCTTGGACATGCATGTCTCCTTATCATAGAGGGATACATTCCAAGACCCCTTCAGTGGAGGCTTGGAACCAAATCCTATAATTGAATGCTGTTTTCATCTTTCCTGGGTGTGTATCATACACTGTGGTCATAACTTTTCCAGTTGAAGTAGGATGAAAA
>CABHPQ010165906.1:0-27706 GCA_902168405.1 Peromyscus aztecus | reverse complement strand
TTGACACCAGCCACCATGATAGTGTGGCTTTTTACATTTAAAGTCATTGAGAGAAGATAAAATGGAAAACTCAAGGCCCTCCACACACTGTACTTCAACTGTGACACAGAGCCGATGGCCATCATATAGGACGTCAGTGGAGAACATTTTTGTCATTTCAGAAAATGTCGCAGCATCCGCCTTGTTATCTGTGCTTTCTCTTTCTGTGTTTTCTGCATTGTCTATATTCAGTGTGATGGTTAATCATCAGTTTAAGTGGCTGGGCCAGCACCTAACAGGTTAGGAAAACCCACTTCGGTTTTCCGTAGGAAAACCGTAAGGTGTTTCCAAAGAGGACTAAGTAATCAGGGATAATTGCCCAGAGTGTGCAAGGTACTATAGCACAGGCTGGGCTCTAATAGGAGAACGGGGAGGGGTAGAAAGCCAGCTCCTTCCTGGCCACCACGATGTGAGTTGCTCCCCCACACCCACCCACCCTGCCACAATGGACTGAAACCTCTTAAACCCTGAATTAAAACCCATCTTCACTTCTTTAAGTTCTTCTGTTTGGTGTTTGTCACAGTGACCAAAAGTCCAACACTGTCAGCTGTAGTCCAAAGATATTACATGGAAAATTCCAGAAGTAAGCAATTCCTAAGTTTTGTTCTGTTTTATGTTGGTTGGTTGGTTGGTTGGTTGTTTGGTTGGTTGGTTGGTTGGTTGGTTGGTTTGTTGATTGGTTGGTTGGTTGGTTGTTGGTTGGTTGGTTGGTTGGTTGGTTGGTTGGTTGGTTGGATGGATGGATGGATGGATAGTTGATTGGACAAGATTTTGCTATGCTGCCTAGGCTGGCCTGGAATTTCCTATGGATCCCCAGGCTAGCTTTGACCTCCATGATCTTCTTTCCTCAGTCTCCCAGATGGGCACTATCATGCCTGGTTCTCAGTTCAGACATTTTAAATTGCATGCTTGTCTTAGTGGCTGGCAGAAATCTCATGCCACCCTGATCAGAACTTTGTACTGAGTTTGAATCCTCTCCTTGTCACATTTAGCCATACCAATATACTCCATATGTCCCTTAATCACTTAGTAGTCACAGTACCACTGTGTCTGCCTTCAAGAAAAACTACAAGAAAGCCCCGATGCCGAAGAGCAGTGGACAGTTACCACATGCCAAAGAGAAGGTGTGCCATGAGTAAAATGAGAAGCTGAAAGTTCACCACAGATATGTGAATACAAAGGCAAAAGCATAGTACTTGTAGGGCTTGACATGATCTGTAGTTTCAAACATCCACGGAGGGGAGGGGTGTGTCTAAGACTTCACCCCACCTGGATAAGGAGTGACTGCTGTGTCCCACGTTGAGTTTAGGCCCCTTTCTGTACTTTCCTTGTTTTCCTTCATGTTTTACTGTTCCACCAAAAATTGCCACAAGCCCAGCTGCTGGCTTCTTTCCAGAACCCAGAGTTTGAGGAAAACGGTTTCACGCGCACTGCCTCACTGCTTCTGATTGGCTGTGGACAGCTCTGCAGGGGTGCACTGGTGCTGAACTGCTGAGGTTCCTCCCTCTGGAACAGCAGATGGCCAGAAATCAGGTCGCCCCGCGTGACTGACAGTGTGCTGACTTGCTTGTTTGTGTCTCTTCTTCTTTATCTCCATCCCTGACTTGGTTGTAGCTCCCTGGGGACTGCAGGTTAAACAGCCTGAACTCTTCCTTGGTGCCAAGGTCCTGCTGGGTTGGGCACAGTACAGGGGAGAAGGAGGGGTGGATGCTGAATTAATTGTTTCCTCATCCCCTCTTCTTGCCATGACCTCAATTTCCAATCCAATATATGTGCTAACTGCAATAGCAGCCATCGCTTCCTGCAAATAAGAATCTAAAGAGAAAAGGCCAGATTCCTGATTCCAGACAATTAGTGGCTTCCCCCAAAATGGAAGAGGAGGAGCAAGGAGGAGGGGAGGCTTGCTCTTGCTCCCCAGCAAGGGTTTATTTTGTCAGCTGGGAAGAAATAAGCCTAGTGGAAGAACATACCCACCAACTGCCTTAAACAAACGACAAGTGGGTCCTCTGCATCAGCGCTCTGATTTCTTTTTTGCAACTAAACCTGATGAGCTCAGCCATCTGATAGTGGTCCACTCACTCACTCATTTTTCTGAGCCACGCCTTCCCATTGGAATCACCTGGAGAAGGTTTCTTATTTTCAGTGGGCACAATCCCAGTCTGTAGCCCAGGCAAACTGGATCTGAATCAGTGGATGACCAGAGTGGGTAGAACTGGAAGGCTGTGGGCTTGGGTGTTGCAAAACATTCTCTGGGCATTCTGTTACCGGCTCCTGGGTAGGAACCCTGCATTCACTCCCCACGGTTGCCACATTCTCAGTCAGCAAACATACCTTGGATGGTAGGTGGCAACGGAACTCAGGTTCAAACACAGAGGTTCCCGGGGCTTGGCTACCCATTAGAAACATCTGAAAACGTTTTGAAAACCCCTAACGCACAGGCCTGCCTCCAAAGCAATGACTCTAAATCTCCTTGGGGAGAGACCCAGCCTCCAGCATTTTAGAATTGCCACTTCAGGATAGGAGAATTTTCTAAAAGCTGGGGCGGGGGGAGGGGGGAGGTCGATGAAGCTCCCATTTAGCTTTGGTGGGGAGATCAACACAGCATCCCAATACAGAGACATAGTTACAGTGAGCATCCCAGCCTGCTGTCTTCATTATCCTCCTTCTGGTAGACGAGGCACAAAGGACTAGCCCAGGGCAGAATTCAAAGGACGTAGGTATGTGTGCTGTCCAGAGATGGAAGCCGCTGAAGTCAGTCAAACTGCAAACTTAAATATCTCAGCCCTTTAAGAACACTGAATCCATGTCCAAGCAAGGCTGTAGATGTGGAGGTGTTACCACTGCTGGGGACAGAAGTAGAAGCAGCCATTGCTGACATCCCACTCTGTTTACTGCTTGTCAATCATTTCATCTATATTGTATTGATTTTGTATGTGTGTGCTTATGTGCTGGGATTTGGACCTAGGGCCTTACACATGTCAGATGAGTGCTCTACTACACAGCTCCATTCCCATCCCTTATCAACACTTTGGAATACCTACCATGGACCAGACACTTGGGTGAAATGAAATGAAAAAGATATGTCAACCTTTAGGGAGAACATGGTCTGGGCAAGGTAGACGCCAAGTCTGTTTCCTTATCATAAAATGAGGTTGTGTTTGTAACTTTTCTCACTGCTGAGAGTTTAAAATCAAGAGTTTAGTTTGGCTTGCCGTTTGAGGGTACCACCCATCACTGTGGGGAAGGTGTGGTAGCAGGAGCCTGAGGCAGCCCTGTCACATTGTGTGGGCTGTCAGGAAGCAGGGGATGCTGCTGCTTCCACTCGCTCTTGCTTATTCGTCTAGAACCTCGGCCCATGGAATGGTGCTACCCACAGTTAGCATGGACCTTTCCACTTTGGTTAACCCAGTCTAGAAACACCCTCACGTACATGCCCAGAAGTTCGCCTCCTAGGTGATTTTCGATGCTGTCAAGTTGATCATCACAGTAGTGATGAAAGTACATCTTAATGATGCCAGAAGGTTCCAGTGACTCATGGACCTGTGATACTGTGATAGCTAGCAGTGAAAACAGAAAGATGTTCTTTGCCTCCTACACTGACTTTCCTAAATGGCTGGTGGGCTTGGTTACTTCTCCAGTCGCTGAACAAATACTGACAAGAAGCATCTTGGGAGAGGGAGGTTGTATTTTTATTCCTGGTTTAAAGAAAGTCACAGGCGCCTCTGCAGGCTGCGGCCGCAGGAGCCTACGGCTGCTTCCAACATCTTGGTGAACTAAGAAGCAGACCGAGGGAGGACAGCAGAAGTGGGACTGGATGCCTCACAGAGTCCTGCTTCCTCCAAATAGGCCCTGCCTCTGACAAGGTCCCACAGCCTCCCCAAACAGCGCCACCGTGTGGGAACCAGTTGTTCAAACACTTGAGCCTGTGGGGCATATTTCACACTCAAATCACTGCACTGTAAATTTTTCATTTGTTTGTTTTTTAGCTACAACCTAGCCCAGCTGTTCACTTTTTGAATTTTTTGGAAGTCCAAAGTCAGGTATTTGGTTCTGATGAGAGGCATATGTTCCATTGAGCCTGGAGTAGACATGAGATAAAACCCTGGCCCATTCCCTCCAGGGTCTCTGCCTCCCGTCTGCCAAGCTCATAGGCAGTGTTGTGTGTGGATCTGCATGTTTCTACGTAGTTTCTTTGTCTTTGTTTTGATTTGAGCCCAGAATTTGGGTGGTTTGCCTCTGCCCAACAATCCTGAGAACTGGCTCCTCCTCAGAGAAGCCATGCTTCTTAGGTCAAGAAAAGGCTTTCCAGAATCAAGGGAGGAAGGCAACAAAGCTCACAGTCCATTCTGCACAATACCAACCCCTTCCTGTGTTATCATTCAGTTCCAAGATCCCACAAAAGGAAGGCTGTGTGACAATTGGGGAGAGAAGAAGAATTGGAGTTAGGAAAGAACCGGGTTCAAATCTTGGCTCCTTATAACTAGGCTGAGCCATATGAAACCAATGATGGTTCTGCACTGCTACCTACAAAAGCAGTGATTGAACAAGGTGCCTCCCAATGCAACAACACATGATACATTTAGGCTCTCTCATCTCAGTTTCTTCATCTGTACAGCTGGGGTGTACTAGTTAACTTATCTGTTGCTCTGATAAAGCGCCATGACTGAGGGAACTTATAGAGGAAAGGGTTTGTTTTGGTTTATGGTTCCAGAGGGATGCAGGGTAAATGTCCATCATGGTGGCAAGTGTGGCAGCGAGCAGCATGATGGTAGCCAGAGCAGAGAGGTCACAAGGGGCCGCCACACGAATGCTGTAGCACAAACATTTCCCACCTCAAACAAATCCTTGCCAAAGGGGGAAAAAGTATGTTCAGGTACCTGGGCATCATCACCTTATTTGAGCTTCAGGGCAAGTAGCCCTGGATGCTGCATAACTTTACCCCTTGTGTAATCCCCAGCCGCTACCAAGCAGATGCCGGAAGCAGTTGGGCTCAGAGCCTTAATTGAGGATTAGAAGCAGAACTTCATCCACACACTGCCTTGGTAGCTTCATTAAAAGCTGGAAAATTCACCAGGCTGGTGCAGTGACCTTTTAGGAAGTGACCTGGAGGCTGCTGGGGCCCCAGGGAGCATCCTGCCCTTGCCTGACACCAATAACCTGTTCCACTCCTGCCCAACATGACAGGAGTCTGTCCTTCTGTCTCTGCTCTCCTACAGCATGCATCCTGGGTGCTAGGGCACAAAGACAGACTGACAGGAGACTGGTTCACCTGAATGTTCCACTGGATGGAGCTTGGGCAATCCAGGTGGCTTTATACTTTCCTATCCAGGGGCCACTTGATCTAAACTAAAGTCCCATCTTCAAACCTTTCGCTTTTGTGTATGTGAGATTTTTCTCAGTTCAGGTTTTGGTTTTGCTTGGTTTGATGTTTTGAAACCATAAGAAAACAGAAAACTGACTGTTTCATTCATCTAAAGCTGGCCTCAAACTTACTACACAGCCAAGGGCAGCCTTGAATTTCTGATCTTCCTGCCTCTACCTCTCCGTTGCTGGGATTGCAGGTGTGTGCCACTCCACCTATTTTGGGTGGTCCTGGGGAATCCAACCCAAAGCTTCATGAGTGCCAAGCATACACTCCACCAGGTGAACTACATCCCTAACCCTACTAAAGCCTTGTAGACTAGACACCTAAAGGTTTCTATTTCAGATCAAAGTGACAGGGACCCCAGCTCCAACGTTCCGGGTGCATCCAGGACCAGGTCATCTTTTTTGTGTCTCATAATGATCCTAAAGGTGAGCAAGGGTTTAGACACAGAAACTGAGTCCAGAAGTTGTCAGGTCCCAGGGCGGAAACCTGAGGCCAGGTCTTCTTGTGGCCTTGCTTTGAAACTCTCCAAGAAAGTAAGCCAGTCCCCACCTGCTGTCCCTCAAGGGCCCTATTGGGCAAATGTCCAGTGACCTTTACTCCCGTCCAGGCAGCACTCCCTCTGATCCTCCAGGTTCCAGGGAGAGATCAGTAGATCAACCATGGGATACACTTTGACATTCACAAAGAAGGAAGATTTCTCTTCTAATTTACAGAGTATTCAAAGTATATAGAGAGCGAGGTGGCCATTTAAAGCCAGAAAGTGACGACACCACCCTCAAGACACTTATTACTTACATGGAACTGTAATCTCCTCTTTATCTGTCAGTATGGGAAGCATTTAGATGCCCTGGAGAACATAAATGCAAGCTAGTGCTGTTACAATATTTTCCATGGATTGCAAGCTACTTGAGAGAGAGACACTGTTTTATTCATTTTTTGCTTCTGTGCCTGGTCTGGCACGTTTTGATGAGAAATATGGGTAAATATTTGTGAATGGTTAAAGGTCACCAAACCTTCCCAAAATGTCTGTGGAGGGATTTTCTTTTCTTTAAAGGGGAGGAATCGGAGACACTACTGGGGATGGCAGCGGCGGCACAGAGCTGGTAAAAGAGCCAGGGCTGGGAGGCATCCCATGCCCATTATAAAAAGAGCGTGTGCAGACTGGAGTGGCTGGGAAAAGCCTGGACGTTTTTAGGCTCTTTCGTGGTGAGTGAGCTCAGAGAAACACAGAAGAAAGAAAGAAGATCCAAGGATGAAATTGCAGGAATGAGATCCTGAAGACACGGGAACAAGTGGGAAGAGGCTTGGAGGAGCGAATCCAACTCCACAGGGACAACACCTGGGAAGACCTTGAAGGCTAGAGTGGCCAGATGGAGGCCTGAGGCTTTATCCTGAAATCCGTAGGTGCTGGGTACCATCTGAACCACTTTCCAGCCACAGACAGAAACTCTGAGCCTGTGCTCCTCTGCTAGAGATCTCTGTGTTGACCCTAAGCACTAGATCCTGAAGAGAGAGGGGTCCTTTAACCCCAAGACAGAGCCATATGCTAGGCAACATGTTTCATGCATTAGCAATCTGCCTTAGCTCTTAATGAGAAAGATTGGTGCCCACAGATGCATGTTCATTACCAAAGGTGCTACATTAATTATGAACTCCAAAAAGGGAGGGGAAGCTGTGTGTTCAAGCTGAGGAGCCAAGGGCTGCCATCCATTAGAGAAGGATGACCCAAGGGACGTGCATGCAACCCTGAGCTCAGCCTCCATGACCTCACACGCATTCCCCCAAGGAATGGCCACATAGCTCTACATTGATTCATTCATTCACTCTACAATCATTTCTTAAATGTTGTCTTTGCATGTAGCACCTGTTTTAAGGTCTGGGCCTGTGCCCTCCAGAACTCTAGAATGTGGTGAGTATTGGCGACAGACTCATGCTGAGATGTTGGAAAAAATTCTTCTGGAATACACATCCAAATCACAAGTGCCTTACTTTGTTTGAGGGTGGCGAGGTGGGCAGAGGTGTCTGAAACATTTTGCAAAGTACTCAAGGGGCTGATTTGGTGGAGAGAATAAAAAAAAAAGAACCTCATGGTTAGATGTCACATCTCTCTGAGAGGCACCCAGTACCTTAAGCTATCTCACACCTGCGTTTCTCCCCACTCTTCTCTTCTTGGACATTGCCTATCCTGGACTCCATCTCTCCAGGGACACTATGTGTGGTTGTACTACTCTGTTGGAGTCGGTGTGGCCAACACTAGGACAAATGTCTTGAATGCAGAGTGACTATGGGTGAGATCCAGGACTAAGCGCTCATTTCGTTCCTCTCATCTGTCTCAAAAGGGCTGAGGAGGGTCCTGCCAGCCCAAGGCAGAAGTCAGTTGTGCCAGAGCAATGGCTGACTAAGGGATTTGGAACCAGAGGGTAGAGTTGGAACCTTCTGGAGACTGTGTGGTAAATGAAGGCAGAACAGTTCTGCAAAGGTCTCAGAAAGATCCTGCACTCCTGATTCCCTTCCACAAACTAACCAGATCTCTGCCCACAACCTGCTTCTTGTCCCCATTTGGACCTCTGTCCCATGCTCTCCTCATTTCCTCTACCCATCCCCCTAGGTGGTACAGTCAACAGTATTCTCACACCGTTGGAATGCAGAGCTCCAGTCCTTACAACAAGAGGGGAGAGTGGTAGGGAAAGAAAGAAGCTATGACCAACAACCATGGTCAATGTTGAATGGAAGCCTGGAGGAGCTGTGAATGAACGAACACTCGGGCTCAGCCTGGTCACTTCCATGCTCTCATCTGCAGAGGTCATTCCACCCGCCAAATCCTTCTGAAAGTCTTCCAGCTCCATGTAGCACTGACTATAAAGTGCCTTGCATAGACTGGCCAAAGTGGTTTAGTAGGGTAACAATGAGTCAAGTATAATGACTGACTAGCCAGTAGGGAATTAGACAGCCATAAAGGGGAATATCCTTCTATAAGTATAGTCTCCCAGGTGGTCATGTTTTGTTATTGGTATTGTTGCTGCTACTGTTGTTTTTATATTTTAATTTATTTCATTTTATCTGCACACACCCATGCCCTGATGTACATGAAGAGGTCAGAAGATAACTTTTAGGATTTAGTTCACACCTTCCACCATATGGGTCTGGGGACTCAAACTCAGGTTGTCAGACTTGACAGCAGGCACCTTTACCTTCGGAGCCATCTTCTCAGTCCTGTCATTGTTTTGAGACTCATGTAGTCCAAACTGGCCTCAGATTTACTATGTAGATGATGATCCTCCTTCCTCTACCTCCCAATTGCATGCTCACGGAAGGGCACCACCATACCTGGTTTATTGAGTGCTTGGGATCGAACCCAGAGCATGATGAATGCTGGGCAAGCACTCTACTACTGATCTGAATTCATAGCCTCAGGGTTCTTGAAACACTCCTCTCCACTAAAATTTAACATGACAAAGTTCATGCCAAATGGGCATAAACACATGTCTTCTGTCACTAAATCACTCAATGACCTACAAATATTCATTATGCCTCCACCAGTGGCCAGGCACACATGATATCCTTTCTCTCCATTATACTATGGCTAGATACAGGCCAGAGGCTCCCCCAAAACACCCATGGTGGACCATCTCATTCATCTTGTTCATCTCTCAGTGACAGAGGGAGCTCTGTTTGGTGACAAACACAGGGACTGGGAAACAATAAATGTAAGCTTCAAAGACTTGCTTTCAATTCTTGGTCCTAGCTCCTTCTATTCCAAATATTTCTCACTGCTCTTAAAAATAAGATCAAGGTTCTATTTCCCAAATATGTGAGACGGCAGTAGTTATGCTGTTCAAACAGATAGATAGTAGAAATTAAGAGAAGGAAGGAAGAGAAAAGAAAAACAATAAAAGGAGGAGATCTTATTGGATCCCCAGGCAGAATAGGTGTCCAGTGGGGCCCTAGGAATATTCTAGGTGGTCTTGGCAACACCGAAGAAACACAAGGATTGAATTAGGACCAAATTCTTCCAGGTGGTTCTCCCCAGGTCCAGCCTTTGGATCCCCTCTTTTCTCTTGGGATGTAGGTCTAGAAGTCTATCCATATGTTTTTATCCTGGTTTCTTTTCTGTTACTGTAATAAAATATTCTGACAAGAACAGCTTAATGGAGAAAGGGCTTATTTAACTCACATTTCTGTGTCATGGTCCATTATGGCAAGGATGTTAAGGCAGCAGGAACATGAAGCATATAATCCCACTATATACACAGTCAAGACCAGAGGACAACGAATTCATGCATGCACGCTAGTGTTCAGCTCCATTTTCTCCTCTCTTCAGGATGCCTTGCCCAGGGAGTGGTGCCACATAAAATGCCAATTTTCCTGCTAATCAAGTTGTCTCTGACAGACACGCCCACAAATCAACCTAGTCTAGACAATCCTTCAGTGAGAATCCCTTCCCAGACGATCCAAGATCAAGTTGACAAGGTGACACTTAAAAGCAGCATTCATACCATCTTTGTCTCCTGGGGACTATGCATGTGGATAAGTGTGAGATAGAGGAATTAAGTAGGAAGAGAAGGACTTGAAAGAGTTATGCCTCCAAACCCCATTTCCTGATTCTGAATTATCTCACTGGGGCAAGTGTGTGTGTGTGTGTGTGTGTGTGTGTGTGTGTGTGTGTGTGTATCTATGTCTGTGTGTGTGTGTGTCTGTATCTCTGTCTGTCTGTCTCTGTGTATCTATGTCTGTGTGTGTGTGTCTGTCTGTCTGTCTGTCTCTCTCTCTCTCTCTCTCTCTCTCTCTCTCTCTCTCTCTCTGTGTGTGTGTGTGTGTGTGTGTGTTGTGTATGTTGGGATTCTCCAGAGAAAAAGAATGAAAATATATATACTGTGTACTCCAGTGTTGATGGAGGTTGGCAAATATAAAATGGGCAGGTGAACAGGACAACTTGGAACCAAGCACAGCTAATGTTCCAGTTTAAGCCCATAGGCGGCCTGCTATGGAAATAGAAAGAGCCAGTGTTGCAGGTGATGTCAGATATCATTCTTCAGGGGGTGGAGGCGGGAGGGATTGTCCTGTTTTCAGCTGGTTGGGTAAGGCCCACCTACGTTATGGAGGACAATCCAATCCACTCAAATTCTATTCACTTCTTTTATTTTTATCTTAAAATTTTTTGTTTGTTTGCAGTTAGGGGGATTGAGTTCAAGGCTCACATAAGCTAAGCAATTACTCCACCACTAAATTCTACCAATCTATGGATAAACTCATCCAAAGACCCAGACACCCAGAAAAGTATTTGACCAAAAATTTAGTCATTTCCCTACCCAATCAGGTGACCAGCACATTAAGTATATGTGGTGATGAGTGATGAGTTTGAAGGTATAATGTCTCCAACACTGAAGCCAAGAAAGGTCCCTGCCATGGAATTCAGGTCATGAGAAAACATATCTCACCCACACATTCTTTCCTAAATGTGCAGGGATCAACTTAGCCTTGATGTGAGCATGTTCCCACGCTAGAGCGGCCCAGCTGTTGTATTCTATGGAGGCCCTTGTACATGGGTGTCACCTATTACTGAGTTGTGAGTAGTAAAGAACAGGTGTGGCCAGATGCTGGTCACAGAAAACCTGTCTCTCAGCACTGATCAATGAACTGAGCACCTGGTCCTCCCATTCACGTTGATTGCCATTTTCCTGGACCTGATGATGCATCACTGTCCAGAAAGGCTGCCATTATCCGGCTGCTCAGCGCGCTCTTTGTAAGATCACAGAAGGACTAAGCAGGAAGTGTCACATCAAAAGATTCAACATCAGGCTGACCTGCTGATCAAGGGGGCTGATGCACTGCCTGTCCCAAGAAGCCCCTGGCATGTTTATCAAACTCGGGAGTGTCTGCCAGAACAAAGAGCCGGGTGAACTTGGCATTCTCATCTCAGGAACCATTAATGAGTCAGCTAGGCTTACACCCCACAGTCTTTCTTTTACCTAACCCCCATTCCCTTTGGTCTCTGTAGAAATTGCTGTCCTCTCACCAAGGCCTCTCCCTCCTTCGTTAGCTCGTGCTTCTGTCTTCACCACACTCACATTTCATTCTCTCCACTGCTGTCCGCCTCATGGTTTAATTCACTGTTGTGCCGTGTATCATAGTGGCTTTATCTTAGCACCGCTGAATTCATTCCCTTCTTAGATCTTCTTGAGTGGTGTGTGTGTGTGTGTGTGTGTGTGTGTGTGTCTACAGGTACGTGTGTGTGTGTGTGTGTGCTCGTGAATATTGTAGGTACACACAGTAGGTAGATCTGCCTATGCGCACATCCAGAGACCAGGAGAGGATACCAGGTACGCTGCTCTATTAGGACTCTTTTGAGACAGTCTCTTACTGAACCTGGAGCTAGACTGGCAACCAGTAAAGATCAGGAGATCTTCCTGACTCAGCCCCACACAGCACTGGGGTTAAAGGTATGTGAGCATCTATGCCTGACTTTACACATGGGTGCTGGGCTCTGACCTCAGACATGTTTGCACAGCACACACTTACCCATTGAGCCACCTCTCCATCTCCCTTAACCGTTCTTTCTCAAAATGCTCTATCTGTTTGTGTCCTTTATTCTGCCATGTACCTTTTGAAATCATTTTGTCAAATTGTAAGACTATCCTCCTGGGAATCTGATTAAAATTGCACAAAACATTAAAGATGAATTGGGAGGAAATGGTGGCCTTTCGGTGCTGAGTCTTCACATTCCCCAATGTTAGCATCTCCCTCTTTGTTTCAAGGTAATTTACTCCAACAAGGTCTTGGACTTTGTGGGTTAGGTGTATTGGTTTGAGTTACCCCAGAAGCAACTTCAAAATGGCTTGTAGAACACCCAAGAAATACAAGGAGTAGTACAAGAGCAGAAGGAAGGCAATAAAGTGCATTAACCACCAATGTCCCCATGGGCAACTAGAGCTTAATCCTCAAAGAAAAGCCAAGTCTAGAAAATGGTGCAATACACATGCCCCAGGATTATCCTAGGCCTGGGACAAGGGAGCTGGACATGTATACCAATGCAGCCACAACTCATCAGCTATAAGGTTGCACTTGGGAAGATGTTAATTCCCAGGCTCTTTGGTCCAGAGTACGCAGGCAAATGAGCCCCTGTAGCCCTGTCACAAATATTCAAGATCAAGGATACCATCTTTGCAGTTGAGAACACAGCATCTACAACCCCTGTTGTTGTGGTTTGGATGAGAATGCCCCCCATAGGCTTAGACATTTGGGCACTTGGCCTCCAGTTGGTGGTGCTGTTTGGGGAGGTTTAGGAGATATGGGCTTGCAGGAGGAAGTACTTCACTGGGGCGGGCTTTGTGTTTATAGTCTCACCGCACATCCAGTTTGTTCTCTCTGCTCCGGGCTTGCATTTGAAGATGTGAGAGCTCAGCTTCCTTCTGCTGCCGTGCCTACTGCTTGCTGCCATGCTGCCCTGCCATGACAGACTTTGATTTCTCTGGAATTATAAGCCCAAATAAACCATTTATAAGTTGCCTTGGTTATGGTGTTTTATCATAGCAACAGGGAAGTAACCAATACACCTGTCTTGGGCACCTGGTGGGAAAGTCTCTTTCTTCGAGAGAAAGCTGAGACAAGGCATAGAAACACAGGTCGTTCTGTAGTGGTGAGAGCTTTCTTTGTAATAAATGCCTAGGGGTTGTGAGATCTGCCATGCCGGCCATTCTCAAAGGGGTGCAGGTGTCAAGGGTGTATAAAAAGGGCTTCATTCTCAGGGAATTTGACCTGGAACAGCGAGTCTCTGCTTGATCGCAGGAGTTCCCACAACTGATACTGCTAGCCTGAGACCCTCACAGCAATTCACTTCCCAGCTCTTACTTTCACAACCAAGAAGGCTTAGGATGTATTTAAGTTTGGGCTAGTGAGATGACCCAGTAGATGAAATGCTTGCCATGCAAGTGTGAGGAGTTTGGATCCAAGGCAAGCGGGTGGACTTTGATCTCTGTAACTGCACCTGCCATCTCAGTGACTGAGGAAGATCCCTGAGCCTGTGGCCTCCATGAACGTCATCACATATGCACACATATTTTAAAAAGCAATTGAATTATAAGCTGTAACTTTAGATGCACTGAAATTTTCTGTAATAAATTCTTTGCAGCTCTTAGTACTTGGTTACTTATCCCCAGCCCTCCAAACTAACCCATCAGTAAGAAGCTTCAGAGCAAGATGTCCAGTGAGGGACCATCTTAGTTAGGGTTTTCTATTGCTGTGAAGAGACACTATGACCATGGCAACTCTTACAAAGGAAAACATTTAATTGGGGCTAGCTTACAGTTCAGAGTTTTAGCCTATTATCATTATGGCAGGAAGCATGGTAGAGTACAGGCAGCAGACATGGTGCTGGAGAGGGACTGAGAGTTCTACATGGATCTGTAGGCAGCAGGAAGGAAGAGTGAGCCACTGGGCCTGCCTTGAGTATCTGAAACCTCAAAGCCCATCCCATTCCCCACCCTCCCACTCTCTGCCCCTCACCCCCATGACACACTTGTGGGAACCCACAAAAACTTCCTAGTGAGTTCTGAGCTTGCTTTACACAGCAGGGCTGCAGTAGGGGATGGCTTGACTACATGCGTGGTCACCAGGTGTCTGGGATGGTCTGCACTTGGCTGTGCTGGGGGGAGGTCTTTTGCTCCACCCCTTGGCATTCCTTTAAAAACCCTTTAGTAGAGACAGAAGAGGCTCATGGGTTTTGACCCAGGCCCTCCCGAGGCTATCCTGTGTTTTTAACTGTCTCTCTCCTCTATATTTCTATCTACATACTTCTCACTTGTCCCTCCTCAAGAGTACCCTGGGAGAAAAAGAGGGAGCTGGTCTCCCTCACACACTTCCTCCAACAAGGCCACATCTACCCCAACAAGGCCACACCTCCTAATAGTGTCACTCCCTGAGCTCATGGGGACCCTTTTCTTTCAAACCACCACAGAGACCATCCTATGTCAGACTCCAGCAGGAAAACAGACGGGGCTGCTGTGCGTAGGACCTGGCTCCTCGGCCCCTTCCTTCCTCTCCTGGTGAGTTTCTGGGCCTGTTGAACAATTTCATATTCACCCGTTTGCAGTAAATATCACAATTAATATTTGAGCCTGAACAATCAGGGTTTTGAGCACAGCGGGCTCCTGGAGGGGGTTGTGGCTGGATTAGCACCAGACAGATCATCTATATAGAAACATTTTCAGAACATGGCATCAAAGTGGCCATTTCATTTTTGGGAAACAGATTGAAGGAAAGGGCCAGGAGGGAAATTAAGCAATTTTCTGTACATTGTAGAGAAAACAAAGCTGGTGTCCATTCCATCTCTATTCTGTAATGAGTTCCTGGAGTTTCCATGATGATTTATCACTTCCCATGAGTCCTTAAGTGATAGCCACGTGTTCTGGGGTACCCGCGACTAATCAGTCAGGGACTTCCCAACAGGCAGAGCACAGCTCACCCCCAAAGAAAGGAAGAGACGCTTCAGCTAGTGCTTCCAGTAATACTTCTGACCAAGTGAGGTCTACAGATGAGATTTCCATTCAATACATGTTTTCAAAAGTCAAGAATGTCTGGAGACTAGACAGTGGATGAGTGAGAACAGGAGTCTCTCCCTCTCTCCCTCTCCTCATTCACTCCTTTAAAAGAATTTTTACTATCATTATGTGTCTGTGTATGATACATGCATGTGAGTGTGGGGCATGTGCATGCCATGGTGTGAGTGTGTGGAACTCAGTGGACAATTTTTCAGGCATCAGTCTTCTCCTCCCAGCATAGGTTCTGGGAACTGAACTTAGGTCATCTTGCTTGGCAACAAGCTCCCTCACCTGCAGAGCCATCTCACTCTTCCCTCACATATATTTTATATCGATGCAGACCCTATTATATATCCTTCTAGTTGCTGAGAATGTGGTGGCAGGCACAATACAGCCCTTGCTCCGATGAAACTTGTATTCCAGCAAGAAAAGCAGACAATTTACGAATTCACACATCCAGAAAATAAGTAGTTGGAAAAGAAAGGAGTTGTAGGCATCTTGCTGGTGCTGGTCCCCACAGAGGGTCGGGCACAATATCTCTGAGCTGATGACAACTTTTAAACAGAGACCACAGGAAAGAGCGGAAGGTAAAGGCCCTGTGCACAAAATGAAGAAAGAGGAAAAGGCTCTCTTTTCAAAGTGAAGAAAGTGAGGGACACACAGGAAGCTCAAGGTCAGGGTATCTAATTAGAGGGGAATTGGAGAAAGTCTGGGGAGGGCTGGCTGATGAGGGGTGCAGAGTGCCAGGATTGGAAATGGGGCTGGTAGAAGCAAGGCCCCCGCAATGCAGGGGTCCAAGGTCTGCGAAGGTCGCCTGCACTACGGCACAGCCTTCCTAGGAGACCGTGCTGAGATCAAAGCGTTGTGGGGAGGTTTGTGTGGCAGAGCATGGGAGAGGGCAGAAGGCCCAGCTGGAAGACAAAAGGTTGATCTGCTTAGACATTCCTTTCCCCACTAACACTGCACTCTCCCTGTGGTAAATGAAACATGGCACTCTGAGTCCTCCTCTGTGGACTAAATGGGCTGAGGGGTTAGGGCCATGGGCCTGTAGAGAGAACTGCAGGTCGTCTGCCAGCAGAGACGCCTCTGCTCCTTACAGCCAGGCATCAGTACCTGAGCACTGCTGGCTGGGTGGCCTGTGGGATTGAAACAGATACTTCAAAATCTGCTTTTGCTAATGAGGCATTGAATCCTCACTGGGCCCACAAGATTAGTAAAAGCAAGATGAGCTCCTGTCTTCTCTGCCTTCATTTTGTGACTGTCTCCCTCACTTTTGGCTCAAACTCCTGCTTGGCTTGGCATATCTAACCTGCCTGATCCACCTTCATGATTGAAAGCACAGAGTTAAGTCATTATTCTGAACCTGCAATCACCTTGGATACCCAAAAGATCTAAACCTCATAGTACACACACACACACACACACACACACACACACACACAGAGAGCTGAGGGCTGTTATCTATGAGGACAAAGTTGCACCCTGGAGCACAAGTGAGCATCTTGTGGAAACCATATTTATCTCTTCAAAGTATTGACAGAAGACAGTAGTAAAAACTTAAAACAAAACAAACAAACAAACAAAAAACAGGGGTTTCATGTAACCCAGGTTGACTTCAACTTTGCTCTGTAGCTAAGGATGACATTGGGCTTCTGATCCTCTGGCCTCTTCTTCCCAGATTCTGGAATTACAGGTATACACCACCTAGGACTGAACCCAGGGCCTCATGCTTACCAGATGGGCAGTTTAGCAACTGAGCTACACCTCCAACCCAAAGACTTCTCTCCACCATCCTATAGAACTGGAATTGAGGTGGCGGTCAGTCAATGCTGGACGGAACCTCACCTCAACCAGGACAGCTGTCTTAGTTTCTTTTCAATTGCTGTGAAGAGACACGATGACAAGGCAGCTTATAGAAGAAAGCGTTTACCGGGGCGCACAGCGTCAGAGTCCATAGCCGTCATGGCAGGAGCACAGCACGAGGCAAGTGAAGCACTGGAACAGGAAACTGAGTGCTTACAGCTGATCCACAAGCAAGAGGCAGAAAGGGAGCTAACTGGGAATGGTGCGTGCCTTTGAAACCTCCAAGTGTAGCCCCCAGTGACACATCTCCTCCAACAAGACCACACCTCCTAATGCTTCCCAAACAGTTCTACCAACTGGGGACCAAACATTCAAATACATGAGCCTATGGGGCCATTTTCATTCACCACTACAACAGCTTACTTCTTGCCCTCTACTTTAATCTAAACCTCAGGGCAGTACCCAGAGATGGACTTGGGGTATTAGACCCCATTATCTTTTCTTCTTCTCAGTGTGGTCACATCACATAAAACACCACCTGCTACTTTTCTCATTGCTCATCTTTTTAATAGGCACAAGAGGATGAATTTCCAAGCCTATCCTTTTGCCCAGACTTTCATTCTAAAAATTCTGGCAACAGGACGACTTCATCCACATCTGCTCTTCCATCTCTATAACCCCTGAGACTCAGACCACCACCACCCTCCCCAGACCGCCATCACCTTGTGTCCAAGCAGAACCAACTCAGGGCCTGTCGGCACAGTTGTACAGCCATGGTATCAAAACTGCCAACTCCCAGTGTTGATACAACTACACCATCAGGAGGCTGGCATGCCCTCATTCTCTTGCACACCAACCCGGCTGTGAGGCAAATGAGAGGCAGGAAATGAAGGCCTGCTAGTGACTGGAGAGACCTGTCACAATGACACACTTAGAATCACCAGGTAAGCAGAAGTTCCACTGGGACCACGAAGGTCGGGCTGGAAGAAATGCAGAGAGGAGCCCTAGCAGCCAAGTTCTGGGAGAATATTTGCAAAGATGTGTCTGTAAAGTGCCCACCTTGAATGTCAGACCTATTGAGGTCATGCCCACAGGGATGGAGCACATGGATGTCTACAAGAAGCTGCCTGAGCTTAACACCAGGAATAGAGAGGGCAGATAGAGAAAAGAAATTTCACACAGTCTAGCCATCATTTCAAGAAACAATATCTTTATTTATTACTTTTCCCATTGCTGTGGTAAAATAACAAAAGCAACCTGAGGAAGGAGTGGTTTCTTTTGCCTCACAGTTCTGGGCTACAGTCTATCATACTGGAGAAGCCATGGTGTCGGAACTTGAAGAAGCTGGTCCCATTGCATTAGCAAGCAGAAAGCAAAGGGAGATGAATGCTTGCGCTTAGTTTACTTTCCTTTCTTCCATACAATCCAGTAGCTAAGCCTAGGAAATGGTACTACCCACAGTGGGCAGACTCAATAGCCTAATCAAGACAATTCCTCAAAGCTACAGGCATGCCCAGAGGCTCAAATTCCTGGTGATTCTAGATTACAGGTTGACCACTGAGGTTAGCAATCACAGTTGGTGACAGTGGGAAGGAAAGAAGAAGAAGGTTTTGCCTTGTGAGTAGTCACATAGCTGCTTCAGGTCACCTGTGGAGAGAAGGAAAACCCTGGGTCCTAGTAATAATTCCTAAAGCCTAGAATGCAGCCCAGCCCACCTCACCTGTGAACCAGCTATTGGGGGTGGGAAGGACTCCCTCCTTTCAAAGCCAATATCTGAAAAACTGTCTATATAAAGAAAGAGAAAGGAAGGAAGAAACAGGAAAAGCAAGTGGTAGAAGAGTTGAGAGAAAAATGTTTTCACAGAGCAGAATAAATTGTGACTAAATATTTCACCAAGACTTTTAAGAAAGAAAGTAATGAGGCAATTATCTCAGAAAGAAAAAAGCATTGAACCAAGATACATGAGAAATTACTACCTATTATCTAAAGACATAGAGGGTTGAATGTATTGTGTAGTGAATTATCTGGCACTGTCCAAGGAAGTGGGAATTTAAAGTTTATGGAAGCTATGGTTGTGAAGATAACTGTCAGAAAAATAGAATCCTTCCAAATTAGAAATACAAAGGAAAGGGGGGAGACTTGCACTTGGAGAAGTTTGGCAAGCTGAGGTGGTGAAGTGTTCACTTCACAGGCAGGAAGCCCTGCGTCTCATCCCCAGCACTGCCTTAACTAGGTGTATTGGACATGCTTGCAATCCCAAGACTCAAGAGGTGGAAGGATCAGAGAGGACAAGGTCACTCTCGACTACATGGGGAGTTGGAGGCCAACCTGGGCTAGCAATTATCTAAATAAATAAATAAATAAGAAAGGTCTTCTTAAACTATTAAAAACAAAAGGTATAGCATAAAATGATAAACATATTTGTCATATAAACAGATGTTAATGAAATAAACTCACCTATTAAAAGATAGCAACTCAGATTGTATCATAAAGCAAAATCAACCCATCTGCAAATAAGAGATAAGTCTAAAAGAAAAAAAATTTGAAAGAACTGAAAACACAAGACCTACAGCAGTATATGAGAGACCAAACCCATACACAGAAAGATTAGATGGGTCAAGATTTAAATGTAAGGCCAGCTGGATTCCATGCAAGGCTTCTGACACAGAAAGCCACTGTGTCTGACTAAAAGGTCCAGTTCCCAAGGAAACAGGTCTGGCAAGATGACTCCATGGATAAAAACACTTGCAGTGCAAGTGTGAGGACTTGAGTTCAAATCCCCAGAACCCACGTAAAAACCACATGCGTAGTGGAAGTGTCTGCAATCCCAGCACTCCTAAAGAGAGACGGGAGGCAGAGACAGGGGACTCCCCGGAAGCACATGGGCCAGTGAGTCTGCTAAGTACTGTAGAAAAATAACTAAGTGGGGGGCAAGGACCAACACCTGAGGTGGTCCTCGGACCACCACATAAGTGCTGTATTCATATACGAGAATGTGTGCACACACATGTATTACACACACACACACACACACACACACACACACACACACACACACATACACAGAGTATAGGGGGCAGACAGAGACAGAGAGTCAGAGACAGACAGACATGCAAAGAGAGAAACTGGAACAGTCATGACAATACACAAAAGAGCAAATCAGTACTAATAAGGAAAAAGTAGAAGAAGCTGTAAGGGAAACAGACAAGCCATGTCAGTAGCCTCAACTTTATAATCAAATATCAAGCAGCTGAAGTATTATTACCAGAAGACCAGAATAACAATTCAACAAGTACACATATTTGATACATTTAAAGTCCCCAATCCTCAAAACTTGGAAAGCATCTTTCCTTTGGAAGCAACCAAAATAAAACAACGTAAATTCCATTCTCTGATTACACTGCACTAAAAGTAGAAATCAATGATTAGACAAAAAAAAAATAAAAACCATCACCACTGGGGGAAAAAATTTCGGTCTTTTAAAACAACTCTTAGGTCAAGAAAAGGCAAATAAATATAGCAGAGCAGCTAGAATACGAAAATTCACAGAGCTGAAGTACTAGTAACAGGAACATGCAGGCTCAGCAGTAAGTGCCCAACAAACATTCCTTGCTTACAGCTCTACAGACTAGGAAGCCCAGAAGCAAGACACAGGCAGATCAAGGACTCCTAGCCCATTGGCAAAGCATTTTTTTTTAACTGTGGCCTCAGTGGCCCCGATATCTGGATCTCAGAATGGTGACGGGCACTGTCCTCTGCACACATAACGTTATACTTTTTGAATTTTGAGCTTTATTCCATAAATGGACAAAAACTGCTTTTGACAGTATTAAAGCTTCAATTTAGCAAATGCCCTCAGCATCCCAGCACTCTTGTGAGAGTTTATATGCATTAGCCCATGTAATCCTCACTAAAGCCCCATGATTTCATCTAACCCCGATTCCTTTCCAAAGCCCCTATCTTCAAATGCCATTACACCACATTAGATTTGGGGTTGCAACGCATGAAGGTTTGACAGAGATATAAACATTCATTCCATAACAAAATCATACAAAATTCTAGGCAAAATGCAAAAGCCTAGCTATGTAAGAGTCTTTTCTAGGAGTGCAAGAGAGATTCAATATTAGTAAATAAACATATCCATTTTGTCAGTACTAGATATAAAGAGAAAATGACAGATCAATCAGTTCCCCTGATGCTTTAGAAAGTACATGACAAAATGCAATCTGTTTAATTTTTATTTACATGTGCTACACACACAATAAGAGAATAAATACTGAGTGCACAACTAAATGTTGTCATCTTTTGTAGAGGAGGGGCTGTTTGTTTTTGAGGCAAAGTCTTGCTGTATAGTTCAGGCTGGTCTGGAGCTCACTACATGACCCAGGCTGTCCTCAATCTTGGAATCTTCCTGCCCCAGCCTCTCAAGGCATTGGGCATTATTGTACTAATTTATGTGCAATGTTCTGCCTTTACCTCAGTTCAGGCTGCCATCAAAACATAACTATCATATATTTGGGTAATGTATTAGATTTCCTTGATATAGTTGAGTGCTCATCAACCTCAAGACTTGAGGGTAAATTGATGTCATTTCTAAGGAGCTTGGCAATATCTAACAAATTAAAAATGCATGTACCTGGGCTGGGACTGTAACCTACTGGCAACAGTACTTGCCTGGTGTATATGATGTCCTGGATCTGATGCCCAGAACTGTGAAAAGAACTTTTAAAAATTACAATAACATGCCAGGCGGTGATGGCGCACGCCTTTAATCCCAGCACTCAGGAGGTAGAGCCAGGCAGATCTCTGTGAGTTTGATCTCACAGAGTGAGATCTAGGACAGGCACCAAAACTACACAGAGAAACCCTGTCTCAAAAAACAAAAACAAAAACAAAATAAAAAATTACGATAACGTAAAATAATAATTCTGACTCCAAAATCATATTTCCAGGAATTTCTCCTTGTTCATTTGTAACTGCTGCATGAGTGAAATGACATCATTTAATCTTTATTATGTCACTTTTTAGAGAAAGAGACCAGTTAATGAAAGCATCAACTTCCTGACTCAAGAGCAATTGTAACCAAATAAATGGAGGTAAGAAAGTACCATTTGTATAGTGTTATGAAGTACATCACCACTCACTCAACAACAGGAAAAGGGGTATAAGTATTCTCTTGGATTTGCTCAAGCTATTTTGAGAAGAGTGTTCACAAAGTGAGTAACATTTGTCACAGCCAAGAAAAAAGCCTAGCTATCTATGGGACAGTTTTACATAGAATTTTGTATTTTAGATTTTGAATCATATGAAAGCTTTCTCTGTCCCACGCATGGACAAAAACTGGTTTTGAACATTGCTATTGCTTCCCCTAATCAAATGCTTTCTATAGCCCAGCACTCTTGCAAGACTTTACAAGCCTTATCCTATATAATCCTCACTAAAGCCCTCTGAATTAGCCTTCTTTTTAGATATGGAGCTAAGACATAAAGCATTTAGGGAAGCTAAAATACAGAGCTAGAAAGTACTTGAATATGGATGGGACCTCAGGGATCCTGCTTAAGAGTCCCAGGGTCCCCCAGTAGCATATGAAGCCTAAGTATCTGCATAGAATATACAAGGTAGACTGGGGCTAGAGAGGTGGCTTGGCAATTAAGAGCACTTGTGACTCTTGCAGAGGATCAGAGTCAGCTCCAGCACCTCCATCAAGTGGATCACAACTGCCTGAAACACCAGCTCCAGGGGATCCGATGCCCTCTTCTGGCCTCCCCAAGCACTGCACTCGCGTGCACACAAACAGACAGACATATACACATTAGTAAAAGTTAAATTTTCTTAAACCAGATAGCCAAATAGTCAGTCCTGCTCCTTCCTAGAGTCTTGTTTTTAGAGTCACATCTCATCTGACTACCCAGCCTGTCAAGGGCTCCCACGGTCAGGCTAGGCTATCTGTGTTCACTAGAAGCAGAACTGTGGTTAGGAAGACAGCACTTCACACTTGGCCCCCTAAGGGCCTCTCATTTATCTCCCTCCTTCCTCCTCACTCCAACTGCCTTCAATTCAGTTAAAGCTTCCATCAAATTTAACTGCATTTTGATACCAGCCTCCTTGCTCAGTGGGTGGCAGCCAGGATAATGCTGTCTCGTTTATATTTTGTATGAGTAAACATGTTTATTATAGGAAACAATTTACATGTCATTATGCATAAAGAAGATGCCTTTCTTTCAAAGGACTGGAGCATAATAAAGTACAAGAACATTTAAGCTCTAGGCTTTCCTGTCTTTTCTCCCACGTAATTCATTCATCCCTCCATCTATCCAGCCTCCTGCCTCTCTTTCTCCCCTCCCCTCCCTTCTCCTCCTTTCCTCTTCTCTTCCTTCCCCCTTTCTCCCTTCCTGCTTTCACTTTTTTCTTTTTCCTTCCTTCCTTTCTTCACGTGGAACAAGGAAGCCCATCCACCTTTCTAGCTAGTTGAAGTCATGCTCTTTCCTAAGCCTCTACCTAGACTGGTGTCTTCTATACTTGGAACACCCAGCTGGAAATATACTTGCTACTTCTTATTGTCCCCAGGACTCGGTCCAAGTCTTTCTTCCCTATGGGAGTCTTCAGTCTGATTTAAATTTCTTCTCTTTTTGACTCCAGAGTAGCCACAACCAAATTCAAGCACATATGTTGTGGTATTGCTCACTTGTCAGTCACAGCTAATTGATCTGTGAGCTCCCTGAGAGCATGTTGGTACAGCAGAAGGTACATGCCACAGACCCTGGTAGAAATTTGGATGATTTAGTACTTGTCGAACAGCTGATTGGATGAACTACAAGATGGCCGTGTATACTTCCCGGAACTGCTCTTTGGCCATCTAGTTCCATCAAGTCCTGTACTACTTTTCCCAGCAGCTGTGCTTTCAAAAGCCATGTGGCAAGTACAATATGATGTTTGTGGTCCTTGGAATATCCATTTGCAGAGACTCTGAGATTGACCATAGGACTTATGTGGCCAGCAAGTCAGGAGCAAGAATGGCACAAAGAAAGACAAGTAAAATAAGTGCTCGAACCCCAGAGCTTTTCCTCTTGGAAGCTGAATGCTATGTTGTCAAGAAGACTAGAATACCATAAAAAAAAAATGATGAGAGACCACATGGAAAGAGACCTGAAGAGACAAACGTCATCCTGGATGTTCTGGACTATAAAACTCTAGGCTGGATGTGTTCTCATGAGTGACTCCAGCTGTCCTTTACAGAATAGAAAGAGCCACCTACTAGAACCCAGTCAGTCCATAAAAGTTGTGAGAAATGTGAAGCCTACTGTTCATCTAAGCCACTATTTGCTGTGATAGTTTTGAGGTAATTTATTATTGGTCACAGCTCATAGCAACAGGTAAATCTGGAAACTCCTGGCACAGCATCTAGTTGATAAAAGAAAAAATGGGAGCCTGTGAACCAAAGCACAAACCAGGAAACTGAAACCCGCTGGAAGGAAGGGCCACAGCTGTGTGTGAACTTGGGCAGCCTTTTTTAGGAAGGAGGAGGGCTGGGCACGCTTGTGTGATGGCTCCCTCTGAAGCCTCATCACAAGCATACCTGTCAGCAAAACTATGTGAAGATCTGATTACCATATCACTCAGGACCAACACCGTCTCTACAGAGACTCATATGGAAGTCTGGAGAGTTGGCTCAGCCATTAAGGCTAGGCTCACAACCAGAACTATAAGAGACTCAGATGGTCCTGGATCCAAGGAAGAGACCATGCTCTGGCTCACTTCTGCTGTAGGTAAAACTCACTTTTCCCCTTTGTCCAGAATCCCCGTGCACCTCTGGCACCATCCACAGTCCTGTGACTGACAGACTGACTGACCAATTGATTGACTGATTGATTGATTGATTGATTGATTGATTGATTATAGTGCCTTAGCTCAAACTCGGGGCATTGTGAATGTGGGATAGTGTAGTCCTCTATGGTCTCTCTCTTTATTGGCAACAGGAAACAAACCACCCACTAAGAGGCAAGTCTGCCTCTCTAGGAGCCTACTGTGGGAAGTGCTGAGAGTTGAGAAACCCCTCCCAACCGGTAGAATGTCTTCTGTTGACATATATGTTTATATAGTAGAGGAACCCCACCACCACCACCAATTCTCAACTCCCCTCACCAATTCTCTAATCCTGGATCCTCCCTCTGAAGCACCACATTTCAGGGTCCAAAGGGATGAAATCTGAGAGTCGAACAACAAATTCAGTGACCCGCTTGTCCCAGGTATATATCTCAACAACCCAGGGAGCACCCAAGGAACTGTGGAGTAGGTGGCAGGAACTCTTGGGGGCCTTCTAGAAGTCAAGAAGACAAACTGCAAAGCCTGGACATTGCATCTCCCAGCCCAGAGAATAGAAGGGAACAGAATAGCTTCCTCCTGGGTTGGTTGCTCTAGTGATGGGTCATTCAAAGGCTGAAAGGCAAGCTTTCCCAGCTGCAGACATGGAGCCTCAGACATGAACCCCCATACTCCTAACACTATACACAGAAGGGGGGCAAGTAACAAGTGTTATTCTGGAGACCAGGAAGTCCCCCTGTGTAATCCCCCTGCAGAAAAGGAGGAGAAAACTCAATGTCAGGCTTTCTGTGAAGCTCAGTATCCCCTGCCTGGGCCTGCCTGAGGTCCTGCAGGGCATTTCCTGTCACCTCTGAACAGCCCTGGGAAAGAATCATCAGAGATCTACCCAGGTCACATGGGCCTTCCTCCTCCAGGCCTAGGAGAGGCAGGAAGTGGGTGCTCTACCAGCATTAGCTCAACCTTCCAGGGCCTTGCTGATGGTTCATGAGAATCCATCAACAGACCCTGAATGATGAGAGCAACCATCCTGTTAGTATCTGTTGAATGAAAGAAAAAGAAAAAGGAAAAAAGCATCATCAGAAATTAGTTCTGGGATGCCTCCACGGAATCCAGGTTTTATTTACTATAAGGGCACTAATATGCCTCAAAGCGGGGGCTGGGCATATCTGTTTCGGCAGCGTTAATCCAGAGTGTTACTGCATGCCTCAGATGCTAGTGGAGATGCAGGTCTGTTGAGCTTTTTTCTTCCGTTCCCACCTTGGTCTTCACTCTTGCATTTAATCCTAAACCTTCTACCTCAACCTTCTCAACGACCCTGCAGGACAGGCATTGCAGCCCTCACTCTACAGACGGGGAAATCGAAGTGCTAACACAGTGTCCCAGAGTCCATGTCCGAAAGGAACAGCGTCCTGTTTGAACCCAAACCACTCGCTCTTTTCACATTGTTCTGTTGGACTTGGCTCAGCAGCCACTTAGCATGGAATCACTCTGGCGCCCTCTGGAGGTCCCTCCTCCAACTTGCCCCTTGATTTCAGACCAATAAAGGTCTTAGCATTCTTTAACAATTTTCTTATTTGCAAGCTCTGGCACCCTGAGGAGATTCTTAAGGGATATCTAGCAGGATGTTACTTTTAAAAATCGTTCAGGGATGGCAACACGTGTCGTGCCCTTCAGCCCACTCCCACAGCCTAAGGAGAGGAGATGGGAGGAGGTGACATGCCCCCGCCACCCCCGCTCCAACCCTAAGCCATTCCCACAGCTGTCTGTCTGTGTCAAATGTTCTGAGCAGAGGTGGGGGGCTTCAGCTCCCCACACAAAGAGCTCGAGCTGTCAGCACCTTTCTCACAGTGCACTGGGTGCTGCGGAACAGGTGATAATTGCAGCCCTGTCACCCTCGTCACCCCTGAGCTGGCTGTGGGTTTTTTTTTTTTCTTCTAAAAACAAGTGTTGTGCTGCCTTAGAACTCCAAGTCAGAGCTGAATTTGAGGAAACACATGGGCTGGCTGTTGCTCTCTTCCATAAGCACCAATTGGGAAACCAAGTGGGGAAACTCTTGGGTAGCTCTCTTCTGGCCTCTTGACAAGAAGACATCTGTCTAAAGTGGATGGCCAACCAGCCTCCATGTATGCCCCTCCTGTGGCAGGGCCTCCCCTTCCTAGGAGAAAAGAGCCATCTCCCACCAGCTTGGGGGAGTTAATGGCCCTTATTTCTGCCCTTTGGAAGAAAAGGACTTGCTGACACCCTTCTTGTCTTGGAAGGGCTACTTTACCTTCTTCTGAGCTGCATCCCCAAAGACAACTCTTCAGATCCCTACATTTTAACACCCTTTCTTTTTTCAGGGGCCACGGGCTGATGGGGAGAGAACCTAGTCTCTAATTCATGGTAGGCAAGTGCTGTGCCTCTATGCTGTGACCCCAGCTCATTCTTTAGACTCTTAATATAAATTATTACAGTCTCTTCTCTCTCAAGGTCTCCCTATGCTCAGGACACATAGTGCCATGGGTCTGTGAACATCTGTGTTTTACAGAAGTAACAAAACTAAAATAGTCCAAAAACATACTCAAGTTTTCCCACTGAGATCCACACATACAGATTTAAACCTAACAATTTCTCCCAAGAACTGGTAATGGTCCATCTAATAATATCTAATGTTGACAGAGTATTTTCCTATAGGCCAGGCCACTTGCATATATTATTATCCTCTTTGGTCTTCACATATCCTTTCAAGATGTAGAGACAATATACAATGCCATCAGTTTACAAATGAGAGAACTAAAGCTCATAGCTGGAAGTGGTAACACAGGTGTGTGATCCTTGGGAGGTGAAGGCAGAGGATCAGGAGTTCAAAGTCACCCTCAACTATGTAAGGGTTTGAGGCCAGCCTGGGCTACGTGAGAATCTATCTCAAAAAAAAAAAAAAGAAGGGAAAAAAGGAAAGAAGGCAGGAAGGAAGAAAGTGAGGGAGGGAAGGAGGAAGGGAGAGAGGGAAGGAGGGAGAAAGAGAGAAAAGGAAGAAGAGAGGGAGAGAGGGAGGGAGGGAGTGAGGGAGGGAGGAAAATTAAAGCTTGGACATGATAAGAATCTACCCAGCTTCAAAGTAAATAAAATATTGAGAAAGCACCAAATCTCCATCTATTTG
>CABHPQ010165905.1:0-27435 GCA_902168405.1 Peromyscus aztecus | reverse complement strand
TTTCATTACTTTATTAACCACTTCCAGCCAAGGACCTCACAGCATCCATCAGTACTTCCACATGGATCTCTGGCATTTTTTCCACATACTAATTCCAATGGCTCTTCCCTTTCTCTACTTATCCTTTAAAACTTAACAAATACCCTCCCAAAAATGGTTTTGTGAGGGAAGAAGACAACTTGTTTTAATCTCAATATAAAACGCCACAACCACACTTGAGCGTGTTGGTAGGCTCTTTTGTGACTACACACAGGCTTCCTGAAAATAGCATTCTCCTTAGCGACACAAATAATTAACATCCGATCTCTATTAGAGTATTACTTTTGCCAATTTCTACTTAACTGTAAACTCAGCTTTAATTTAACAGCTGTAGACAACAACATCCACCCTTTCTTACTTGGTTAGTTCTTCGACTTTCGCTTACAAACGGCAATGAGTTTGGTAAACCTGCAACACCTCTTTTAAAAGCATGAGTAAGTCCAAACCGCAGAAGTGATGATAAGCCACCTGTTTGGTAAATAAGTCATTTATTACAGTCAGGATTTCCTAAAGAAATATCTGGTATGAAGATCCAAGTTTATATTAATGAAAATGAATCAGAGTGGCCATTTAACAGTGGAAACTAAGTGTGGTGCATTCTGCCCTTGGTATCTGGGGCAGGGAGGGAGTGTTGGTTCCAAGGCCCCTTGAGGATGTCAAAATGTGAGTGTGTTCATTGGATGCCATGTAAATCAAACTGTTTAGAGAATGACAAGGAAAAAATTCTGTTATGGGGCTGGAGTGAGAGCTCAGTGCTTAAGAGCACTTGCTGCTCTTCCCAAGGACCCAGGTTTTTGCTTTGTTTTGTTTGAAAATAGTGGTTTTTTTTTTCCATACAATATATTCTGATCATGGTTTCCTCTCCACCAACTCTTCCCAGATCCTCTCTACCTCCCCATCCTCCCCACCGCCCCATCCTCCCCACCTTTCCATCCTCCCCATCTTCCCCTCCTCCCTCCCTCCCCATCCTCCCCACCTTTCTATCCTCCCTACCTCCCCATTCTTCCTACCTCCCCATCCACCCAAATGCACACTCTTTCTTCCTCTCATTAGAAAACAAATGAGCAACAACAACAAAAACAAAGCCAAACTAAATAGGACAAAACAGAAAAAAGGAGCCAAAGAAAAAGCATAAGAAACATGTACAGACGTATACACACACACACACACACACACACACACACACACACACACACTTGCACACACACAAATCCCATCAAAACACAAAATAATAAACCATAATATACAAGCAAAAACATGTAAGATAAGGAAAATGCCCATACAAAGCATTCTGAGGCAAAGAAGCTCTGAAAATACCACTGGGTTCCTTTTGTGTTGGTCATCTCTGTCTGGGCTTGGGGCCTGCCCTGACGTGTAGCTTGTTGCAGTGAGCTCTGCTGCAGAAAACTAGTTTTTCCTTTGGGAACAGCTGTCAACTGGATAGCTTCTGGGTTAGGGATGGGAGCTTGTGTCCACTTCCACTCTCAGAGCTGGGACCCCAGCTGGCTTAGACCTGCACAGGCCCTGTGCATGCTGCCGCGGCCAGAGGACCCAGATTTGACTCCCAGCACCCACATGGCAACTTAGGAGCATCTGTCACTCCAGTCCCTGGGGATCCAATGTTCTCTTTTGATCTCTGAGGGCACGAGGCCTGCATATGGTACACAGACATGCATGAAAGCAAAACACCCACACACGTGAAAAAAAATCATTGGAACCTGGGTGTGAACTTCAACTTTGCAGCATTTGCCCTGCAAGCTACGTAACCCTCGGAGACTCTTAGTTACAGCCCATTAAACACACTTTGCTGTTGTGATCTACTTGAGAATGAAATCATAGCAAACAGGTGAGGTGCTGCTACACTGACTGCCAAAGGATAATAGTTTATTTCTCAATTCTAGTGTCATAGTTAAAGTGACATGTGTTTATGTTGTCTTGTTGCTTCTGTGCTAATTAGAATTCATCTTCTTGCGTCTTAACTAAGAAATCTGCTGGAAGAACAGTGTGGCACTTTTCTTCTGGAGAGACAGGAAGCAGAGCAGTACCCCGCTAGAGGATGAGTCAGCCATCTTAGTCACTTCCCACAAGTTCAAGCTTTCAGATTCATGACAGGTTGGTCTCAGGGGTTAGCAAGCACTGGTCAACTGAAAAGATACACAGAGAGGTGTCTATCCGGGAAACACTCATAGACAGGACTGCTTCCTAACGTCTGTCTCCTCTATGCCACAGTTGAAATATTTGGGGCATAGCCTTTTTAGTTCAGCTTAGAAAACTTGGGAGCTGGGCATGGTGGTACAACTGTAATTACAGCACTTAGAGATGGAGGCAGGAAGACCAAAAACTCAAGGCCACCCTTGGTTACGTAGTGAGTTTAAGGCGAGCATTGGCTGCACTGATACCATATTTCAAACACACACACACATACACAGATAGACAGACCACACACACACACACACACACACACACACACACACACACACTCACTCACTCACTCACTCACTCGGCGTGAGATGCTGGAGAATGAACCCTGGGCTGCACATAAGCTAGACAGATGCTCTACCACTGAAGTACGTCTCAGGTCAAATATTGAAACAGCTTCTGATGGTGGTAGGTGGTATTAAATGAAAGGCTCTGAAATAGTAAGGAATAACAGATATTAAGATTCCATGGAAAAAATACTTCTGCACCTAGCTGACACTTTTTACCCTTGAGTTCTGCATCCAGAGCCAAAGTAGACATTGAAACTAGTTTTTAGAAGCTGATTTATTATTATGTGTGGGAAAGGTGTGCATGTGTGTATGGGGTGTGTGTGTGTGTGTGTGTGTGTGTGTGTGTGTGTGTGTGTGTGTTGCTCAGGAGGTCAGAGGACAACTTCTGGGAGTTGGTTCTCTCCTTCTACTGTGGGATTTGGAGACTGAACTCAGGTTGTCAGGTTTGCACAACTGCCTTTTTACATTCTGAATGTAAAATGAGCCCCAAAACATGGTTTCCAAAGTGTCACAGGGCTCGGGAGGTAGCTCAGCCACTAAAGTGTTGGCTGTGCAAGCATGATGGCTGGACGTCCACCCCCAGCAGCTGGGTAAAGAGCCAAGCCAGCTCTCCAGCTCTCCAAAACACTTTCCACAGTGTGGTGGCGCACACCTTTAATCCCAGCGCTCGGGAGGCAGAGGCAGATGGATCCCTGTGAGTTTGAAGTTAGCCTGGTCTACAGAGAAAGTTCAAGGGACGACAGGGGTACACAATGAGACTCTGTCTCAAGAGAGAAAAGGTGGTGGAGGACACATGGACACATCACCTTACAGAGAGCCACAATTTCTAGACATTAATTTTTAAATATTAAACATCATACATTTCTTTTATAAAGCCTTTTATAGACTTCCAAAAAGTAGTAATTCAGTTACTGGGGTTCAGTAATAGGGATTTTTCTAGTAAATTCTCTTTCTTTGCAAATGTTTTATATATTTTCTGTAAGAATTTCTAGAAGGAATTTGGGATGAGTAAAAACTGTGAGACTGAAAAAAATAAGTAAAAACAAAACAACAACAAAAAAACGGTGAGACTGGTCAAGAAGGAAATGATGCTACTCAAATGGAATGCAATGTAAACTTTATAAACTGTTTACTTCCGGAATTTCCCACTTAACCATTTCAGGCCATAACTGACAACGTAACTCCAGCTAGAAAGGGTGATCTTAGAAGGGATCTGTACTGCCAGCCTCAGGATCTAAGCTTCATTTGAGATAGCCATTATCTCAGAATGCAGACACTGGCCAACAGAAACCCTAATCCAGAATATTCTTTGTAACTGAAAGACTAGAAAAGGTTTAAGACTCAGTCTCTTGTAAGATTTGGTACTAAGGACCAATGCACTCTGGAAAGATTATATCCAATGGGAAAATGACATTTCGCAGAACAATGAGGTACCTTTCCTGGCCCTCAACCTCTCTCTTGTTCTCCCAGATCGTTTATTGAGCTCTACTACCCAAGGTGAGTATACAGGTTTCTATTGCTGTGAAGAGACACCATGACCACCACAGCTCTTATAAAGAAAACATTTAACTGGGGTGGCTCACTTACAGTTCCAGAGGTTCCATCCATTATCATCATGGTGGCACACAGGCAGACCAGGTGCTGCAGGAGCAGCTGAGAGTCCTACATCTTTCAGGCAACAGGAAGTCAACTGACTCATTGGGTGCTATTCTGACCATAGGAAACCTCAAAGCCCACCTCCACTGTGATGCACTTCCTCCAACAAGGCCATACCCACTCCAACAGCGCCAGACCTCGTAATAGTGCCATTTCCTACGAGATTATGGGGACCAATTACATTCAAACTACTACAACAGGGAATTTTAAAATTATGTGATACAGTTTGTGATGTGTGGTAGTTTGAATAAAAATGTCCCCCATGGGCTCAGGCATCTGAACATCTGTTCCCCAGTTGATGGCACTGTTTGGGGGTTTAAGAGGGTGAGACCTCGCTGGAGGGACGAACATTAGACACACACCACAGACAGGCCATCTGTGACAAACACAGACAGATGGAAGACACAGGGAGAGGAGCGGAGAATTCAAATTGGGCCTGCTTTTGCTCTAAAGTATTCTAAATGGAGGTCTCTTTTTTTTCCATTACTTAATACAACTTCAAAGCATAAAAAGAAGTATTTATCAATAAATATTTTTATGTTTCATCACAAATTCCAGAAACCCAGGTTTTATATCCTTTAGTGAATATGTTTGCTCAAATGAGAAATGTATCTGATAAGTTGCCACTGGATAAGTAAAAAGAGGAGGGAATACAGAACCTACCTGTCTTTTCTTTCTAATACCATATTCTATATTTTTCTCTTTTTACAACAAGTATACATTCCTCGTGTGGTTGAAAACACACATATATTTATTGATGTCATAAAATCTAAAGAGTCCAAACATTGACTTATGTCCATGTTTCCTACGGATCCACTGCAGAAGTAACAAATCGTTCGTGTCATTTCACCGCAATTTAACCACTATTGGGTAATAACTCTGGTAGGGACATTCTCATTTTGTGACTTGTCATTAAGCAAGAACAAGTAGAAAATGACAATGCTGTATCTAATGCACTCTCCCCCTTATTGTCCTATAATGTGAAATCCTGAGGGGTAAAATGTGCTTCACTCCTTCTGTGTACAGCTACTGTGGGGTGCTTCGTTGTTCTATAATTCTATACTGACAATTGAAATCCATCTACTTCTTCTAAGCATTTCAGTGTGCTATCTAGCCTTCATTTCATCTGCCTTCTAATACTTCCCCCTGGTATATTAAAATGAGCTACATTGAGGGCCTCAAGATAGACAGTGAGTCATACAAACTTTCTGAACCATCCAGACTCCAGGCAACTGTATAATTTAGAATAGTTATGGAATTAAGTACACTTTTTGTTTTTAATGTGTTGTTGTAAGGGATAAAGTCTTATGTAGCCCAAGCTGGCCTCAAAGATGCTGACTAGCAGAGGTGTTCAAAAAGCTAGTCTTGAACTCCTGATCTTTCTGCCTCCACCTCCCAAGTGTGGGTGTTACAGGTATACACCACAATGTCTGGAATTCCCTATAATCTTTCCCTTTTGTCCCATTTTTTCTTTCAAAGCAATTCAATCCATTAATATTCATGAAAAAAAATCACCTAACCTGGCAGCTTTACTATGGCTTACAGCTAGAAAAGGTTAAATTTTTGCTCTTTAAGCAAGTCATCCAGTGTCTCCAAGCTGTGCCTGCATGACTCAGAAAGTGGGAATCAACTTGCCTCAACTGGCTAGACTTCTCAAGGACTTGGAGGGGAACCTTGGTTAATTACAAGGCCCTGGTGAGCATGGTTGCTCACCCCTGTAATCTCGATACTTGGGAGGAAGATATAGGATGATCAGGAGTTTCAGGACAGCCTAGACTATGCAAGCCTGGTCTACATAAAACCCTGTTTCAAACAAACAAAACCCACTACTAGCAATAACTATAAATCATCGTAAAAAAAAAACACCACCACCGTGAATACAGTAAATGTTCTTCACTCATGATCACCTTCCAATCCCTTCATAGAGATGACAAAGAAGGGAACAGTTATTGTCATGAAATCACTCGTATCCAGAATCAGGACCAACACTGAATTCTAATTGACACGCATATGAAGCTACTGCACCTATTTCTCCGGAGCATCTCAACAAACAGTCTTCTCCAGATCACCTTTTCCCATTATAGCTGGTCAGTTACCTAATTTAAAGGATGCTTTAGGGCACATTGCAATAAATTCTAAGTGCAATTGGGACTAATGTTTACCTTTTAATAAAGATTCAGACACATAACCTACCATGATTAATACTATTTGATGATGAGTGTGATGAGCAGTTTCCTGTCCATAGTCTGCAGTGAAGACGGGATAGGCCCTACTCACCAACTGTTGCTGGGTTGATGAGCCACAGGAGTGTCCTGTAAAGCTCTGATTTGGGTGCTAGGTCTTATACACACAGGTAGCAGGGCATCTGTTTTAGCACCTGTAGGACTGTATGCCAGAAGCAGGGGAAGACAGTGCCTGGTGGTGAATTACAAATCTACTCAGCAGAGCCTCCAACTATGTCTGGAAGAATAGGAGGCCCCAAAACAGGAAACTAACAGAAGGATTCAAAGACAGAGCACATAGAAGTCCAGACTGACATCGAAGAGCCGCATGACCTGGTACATGTCATCATCTACCAAAGGAGAAAACAGCACCTAATTCATAAAATGGACATGGCATTAAAGACAAGCAGGTATGTAAAGTCCTCAACACTCAGTCAGTGTCATGACATCGACTGTTATAATTATTATTATAAATTTCTCAAGCCAGGTGGTGGTGGCATATGCCTTTAATCCAATCCCAGCACTCAGGAGGCAGAGGCAGGTGGATCTCTGAGTTCAAGGCCAACCTGGTCAACAGAGTGAGTTCTAGGACAGCCAGGGCTACACATAGAAACCCTGTCTCAAAAAAATGTTCTAATTATATATATATAATTAGATAGACAGACAGACAGATAGATAGATTTTCAGGTAAAACCAGTACAAACCTTGTGGTAGTTTGAATGAGAATGGCGCCCATATGCTCACATATTTGCATGCTTAGCCCCCAATTGATTAACTGTTTGGGAAGGATTAAGAGGTGTGGCCTTGTTGCAGGAGATGTGTCGCTGGGGGGTGGGCCTTGATGTTTCTAAAGCCCATGCCAGGCCCAGTGTCTCCTCTGCCTGCTGCCTGTGGCTCAGGATGCTCCAGTAGCACTCAGCTACTGCTCCAGTGCCATGCCTGTCTGCTTCCAGCTACGATGACAATGGACTAACCCTCTAAAAGTGTAAGCAAGCCCCTAGTCAAATATGTTCTTTTATAAGGACGGCCTTGGTCATGATGTCTCTTCACGGAAATAGAACAAATCATCCAAAGCACAATTATAGACCAGTTCAATGACAGCCTTAAGAAATATTTTTAAAGCACTGGGATCAAAATCAGAGCCCTGCACATAATGCTCTACCACTGAGATACATCCCAGCACTTGGGAGGCAGAGAAATATATAGCGGGAGAAATCTGGTAGGAGGAGAGCAAAGAGATGAAGGAGTGAAAGGAGGAAGCAGCCAGAGAAGGAGGACATCGGGGCCAGCCACCCAGCTACACAGCAAACCCTGGAGTAAGAGTAAGATGTACAGAAGTAAGAGAACAGGAAAATCCCAGAGGCAAGAGGTACATGGGATACTTTAAGTTAAGGAAAGCTGGCAAGAAACAAGCCATGCTAAAGCCGGGCATTCATAATTAAGAATAAGCTTCTGTGTGATTTATTTGGGAGCTGGGTGGCGGGCCCCCCTAAAAAGAGTAAAAACAACCATCAAAACACACACACACACACACACACACACACACACACACACACACACACTAAAATAACACTTCTTTTAAGTACAGAAAATTAAACCTTTGTGCATCCCACAGTGTGGACCTAATAAATATTGAATTATATTTTACCTCTATAAAAAGGTCAGCTGCAACATTATTTATAACAGCAAAAAAAACTGGAAACACTCCAACTGCCCAATTATAGTGGGAAGATTAAATAAATTATGAATCTATAAAATATGACCATCACTTAGTTCTGTCACTTAGCTGCTTAAAACACCCATCTCATAAGATGTGGCCCGTGTGGAGTATTAACGCTGTTTTCAAGGGGCTAGAGAAGCGGCTCAGTGGTAGAGCACTCACCTCCCATCCACAAGTTCCCGGGTTTGGTCCCTAACAACGAAACCATTTTTTTCAAGAAGATACTGATGCAAGGAAAGATTCGTGATAATTTGGAAGACTTTAGAACCCAACTATATACATTATTACTATAACTGTATGAACGTATAAGTAACCATCATGTTTCTATTCCAAAACGCTTTCATAATTATACACTTTCACTTCTAAACTGCTTTTCCATGAAATCTGGATTTAATGCATCAATCAGCAGTCACAGTCTCCCCCTTACCCTGTGCAGAGCACACCTGGGAAGCGTGGTGAAGTTTCCTTGCTTGTTGCATTGGTTGGTAAGTTCTACAGACGTGCAGTGCACAAGGCTAGTGTGACTGATATTCTGGGGTGTGCAACAGGTACCACAAGTAAAAAGCCTAGAGCAAACAGAGAGATCTGACGTCAGCCGCGGCTCCGTGTAGAAGCGCCTGTTTCGAGAGCTGAGGAAGTTGGGACTATTAACTTGAACATCTACATGTCACTGATGTTTTGAAGATGGTCAAATCAAAACGCTAATTGCCAGGTGTCCTGGTACACCCTTGGAATCCCAGCACTCCAGATGCTGAAGTGGAGGATTTTGAGTTCCAGGCCAGCTTCCCTGGGCTGCGTAGCTCAAGGCTAGCAGAACTCCACAGAAAGACCCATCTCAACAACAACAAAAAACAAATAATATTAAATGAAGATAGATAATAATAATATGGCTAGCTCAAAGGACATCAATAGAAGTGCAATAAGAACCAGAGAAAATACAACATGAAGCTAGATTCTTAGATTGGCCGTCTGAATGTTCACATATTCGTTTATAAATAAAAATAAAATTAAGCTGGGTATGGTGGTGCATGCCTTTAATCCTAGCACTCAGGAGGCAGAGGCAGGATTATCTATGCAAGACCAAAGCCATCCTAGGCTATACAAGACCTTGTCTCAAAAAACAAAAACAAATATTGTAACAACAGCAATGATAAAGCCCATGTACAAGTTCTGGAAATTTTGCAGCACAGGCTCTATCAATGCGAGATATCATTTGCAACTTTGGTTCATGTTCCTGCTTTCTTGGAAGACAACAAACAATACAATTTGAATTTTGGCATGCTTTTGCTTTGTTATTTGCGTGAATACACGGGGGAAGGGGGGGCAGGTGGTACATGTGCATATGTGTGCATGGCATGTTTTATTCTTGTTATTTGTTCTTTTGAGACAGTGTATCATGTAGCCCAAGCTGGCCCAGAATTTCCACTGTATTCAAAGATGACCCTAAATTCCTGATGCTCCTGCTTTCTCCTGCCAAGTGCTAGGTTTACAGGCATTAGCTGCCATCCCCGCTTGGCACATGCTTTGTTAAGAGCATGTTACATATGAACATGTTTGTACATAGAAAAAAGATTAGAAAGAATACCTATGCAGTTATTTTTATAAGTGGTAGAATTAGTACAGATTTTGTTTTTTTCTTTATTGAAATTACAGGAGCTTAAATAAAAGATACATCTGCAATTTTTTAAAAAAATAAAACCTACAGAAGTCAACTAGGTAAGTTAGACACACATGTTGGAAAATCCAAATTAAATCAAAATAAGGCAGAGCTAGATGAAGGCAGAAATGGTAAGGTCTGGGATGGGGTTACTTCCTGAGGAATGTACCTGTCCCCAGGTCACCCTTGTGAATGTTATCTTTGTTTTAACTTGCTGAGCTCTCGCGCATAAATGTATATCTATGACAACTGTATTGCTCAGAATTTTATGCAAGGCCGACACCATCATCTCATCTCTTCATGAATTAGCCACATTCCCCAGAAGAGGACCCCAATCTAAATGAAAGATATAAACCAGGGAGCTGGCACTAACAGTATGGGTAAAGAAAGATGCCTGAGCACAACAACTTCGCCATGTTAAATTTCGTTCAAGTCTCCTGTTTTCCAGTGGGTACGTAAGTTCAGCTGTGTATGATGCCAATAAATATGAATGTAATAAAATGTTGGAGTTCCTTAAAAGAGGGCAAGTGTGCAGGATGGACTTGAAGCCTAAAGGTGTTGCAAACTGTTTTTTTATATATATAATTTTTATTAAAAATAGATTTTTTTTATTCAATGTATTCTGATCACAGTTTTTCCTCTTCCAGCACCTCCCAGATCCTCCCCATCTCCCCACCCACCCAAATCCATACCCTTTCTCTCTCTCTTATTAGAATATAGGCAACTAAAACAAATCAGAAGAGAAAAGGAGAGCCAAAGGAAAAAAGCACAAGAAACACATACAGATGCAGAAACACACACACACTTGCACACACACAAATCCCATAAGAATAGTAATATAAAATAAAAGAGTAAACCATAACATAGTCTCTGTAAGTTCCTGTGTGCATCAGCCCTGTTGTGTCGAGAAGGCCTTGTTTCTGTGATGCCCCTTACAGTCTGTCTGCCTCCTCATCCACAGAGTTCCTGAGCCCTGAGGGAGGGGATTTGGTGGACACATGCCATTTAAGACTGCGTGTTCCAAGGTCTCTCACTCTCTGTACGCTGTCCGGTTGTGGGTCTCTGTGTTTGTTCCCATCTGCTGCAGGAGGAAGTTTTCTGATGATGGCCGAACAAAACACTGATCAATGAGTGTAGCAGAATTTTCAACCACTCCTGCTTATAGGCTACAATTTAGTCCATAGTTTAAGCAGTACTGGTTCCATCGAACCCTGTGGGTGATTTTTTTTTCATTTTAATTTTTTTTATTAAAACTATCTCAATTCAAACAGATAGGACATAGATTATTCTGGGATTATTAAAAGTCTGTGGGTGCTTTGTATAAAGTGACTAATGTTTGGCTTTTCTCCCCACTGCCCATGGCTAGGTGTGAAGGGCACTCACTGATCTGCACTGTGGATACAGAAATCGGTTGGGTTCCACCAGGAGAGCAAACTGCTGCATGTGTGTGACATGCGTGGAAACAGTATAAAGACTGTTTATGGAGCTCTGACCTGGTGCGCTGTGAGAACAGCTCAGATAGCCTCTGTAAGGTTGCCGTCCTCCTGTCAGATACTGGAGCTGAGGTCCACAGGCAGGCCAGCAGGAGTGGAAGACGGATGACAAGTGGGAAAAGAGGAAACGATGAAACCTCAGTCCCAGCCGGGGACCTGGGAGCGGGTATTGTGCAGACAATGTGTCTCTGGTTTTGCAGGATGCTGCCATCCAGATGCTATCACAGAATATGACTGTTTAGGCAGCTTGCAAGTTGAACTTGACGGCTCAGAGTTCTAGAGGCTGGGAAGCCCACAACGTATCAGCATGGCTGGGTTCTAGTGAGGGCTCTTCTGGGGGTTGCAGCTGGTTCCACCTTCTATGCTGTGTGCTCACATGGCAGAGAGGAGGGGAGCAAGCACTTCCTGTCTCTTCTTACAAGGGCACTAAGCAGCAACCTAGTTATTCTCCCAGGCCCCATCTTCAAGTAGCACACCGGGGATTAGGCTCTCAATGTCTACATTTTGGAAGAATCCAAACCTCTGTCCACATCACAGAACCATATGTGGAAATGGACTTTTCCCAGGGCCCTGTTCTTAAGGTCCAGGCCTGATCCATTGATACAATTCTGAATGCTGTACTAATGGTGAAATGGAATGAGAATTTGGGGGCTTTGGATGTAAGTTAATGTTTTTCATTTGGTTTCTTGAGACAAGGTCTCATATTAACCTAGGCTGTCCTGGAACTTGTGTACCCAAGGCTTTGAAAGTGTTTTCCTTGTCTTTGTGTTGCTGGGGGTTGAACCTGTGACTAAGTATTAAGGGCACTGATCCAATTCTACCACTTAGCTACATTCTTAGCCCTGTATTTTGCACATTGGAGGGATAGGAATCATGGGCAGACTCTTGTAGGCAGCTTCAAATACAGTCCTGGAACATGAAGTATCTTGACACAGGAAGATATTATGACATAGAGTAGCCTTGATATAGGAACACACCATGGAGCAGTAACTTACTTTTGTGAGCTAGTTCACAAAAGTAAGTTATGAAACATCACTAAGACAGGTGACATCCATCAATGTCAACTCTGTTATGCTATTACTGCAGTCTTGAAACATGTTACTTTGGAGAGAAATGATCAACAAGTATACCTGGTCTCTATTATTTTTGCAACCTGTCTGTGAATCTACAATATTTTCAATGAATATGCCAACTGAAAGAAAACACTTGGCTCCAAGTGACCTGAACCCTGATGTTATCAGACTTGGGGTTACAACCTCTGCCCCAAGCCATGTCCATCCATCCCTCGTCAATGAGTCAATTAAAAGAGCCAAATTTAAAATGGAAAGCAGGAAAAGGAGAATTACTCAGTGTAGCGGTATTGGGAAGAGGAACAAGGAGATTCATGGGACATTCCTCTTCCTCAATCTTTAGGGTACTGAATTGAGATCAAAGTTTAAACAGCAGCCAAGGATATGGAAGTCTAACTAGTCTCAGTGACAGTGTGGTCCTGCCCACTAGCCCATCATTATCTGGCCTCCGGTGTCAGCCTGTAAGGCGGTCTGACAAGCAGTTAGGACTGTGTGACATTTTTCCAGGAGACAAGATGTCCCTGTGGCTGGTGCATTTTCCTTCTCCCAGCATGAGATTCCCACAGAAATCCCCATTTCTTTGGAGTCCACTGTTTTAACATCTGATGGTCAGATTGAGAGACAAAAATGTCTCTCCAGAAGATCCTCCTTTCTTCCAGGCCCGTTACACAGCTATTCCTGCTCTGTGTTGCCCTTTGGCGTGGGTGGGACCCACTGACTTCCTTCTAACAAATGGAACATGGAAAGAGTGATAAAATGACTGTCTGCTGACAGACTCCCTCCATTGGTTGCCTTAAGGCTGTTTGGAGAACTAAACCACTGGAGGGGAGGCCCAAGTGGCAAAGAACTGTGGGTCGTCTTTGGTCATCAGGCAGCCGGAAAGCAAAGTCTGTAGCCCATTTCTTTGAACCCTGCTACCAACAAAGGCAAGAGCTGGGACGCCCTGTGGTGACATGTCAGCCAAGCTTTCAGGAAGTGAGCAGCCCTGAAGCAAGCCCGGGTTCCAATAAAAATGTTTTCAAGCCACGAAATATGAATCTATAGTTGGCAGAACATGCTATGTGTCTTTCTGCTGCAATGTTTTCCTTTGTTCCTCTTCCTCACTTTTATCATCAGGGCCTTTTACTCTTGTTCTGTTGTTCTATCAGAACCTCAGGAGGAAGCAGCCCTGTATCTGTTGGACCAGCCTTCTCTCCAGAAGTCATCTCCCATCCCTCTGTTCGGGACTGAATGCTTGCCGTCTGTCTCCCTCCTCTCCTCACACGTTGAAGCCCTAATTCCCCAGGGGGTGATACTTGGGAAGTAGTGACTGTGAGATGAATTGGGTTTAGATGAGGTCATAGGGTGGGGCCCCATGACTGGACTAGTTCATTTAAAAGAATAGGAACACTAGGTCTTTCCCTCTGGCCTTAGGAAACATAGCAAACCGTGGTCATCATCAAGCCACGCAGAGTGCCCTCACTAGCACCTGTACTGGAGAGGTGCCAGCCCCTGGAACTGAGAAATAAACGTCGGTTTTTAGCCCACCCAACCTACGCTATCTGGTTATAGCAGATTAATACATCCCAAGACCAACAAAATGAGCAAGAAGTCCCTTTTAAATGAGTTCTTCTAAATTTTCCATGCCACAAGTACAGTGAAGGAGATGGGAGCTTCTGTGACAGAATGTTCCTGCACCTCAATCACTCCATCAATGCAGCGTAATCACGAGGCTTTATTTTCTTCCTAGAGTTTCAGCTAGCCGTGGAATTGAAAATACCCCAGTTTGCCATCTGCTGCCTTTTCTCAACAATGAGCCATTCCAATAAAAAGCAATAGCCTTTAAATAATCAGCCTTTTTCATTTAACAGAGAAAAAGAAATCCAGGCCTAGACTCCTGGTTCTGCTGAATCACAGTGAGGCTCGACTCTTGTGAGAAGCCCTCCCCTGTACGAAATCTAGGCAACTGACTTTCACCTTTTATCGGTCTAATCGAGTGTGTGTGTGAGTGTGTGTGTGTGTGAGTGAGTGTATGTGTCTGAGAGAGAGAGAGAGAGAGAGAGAGAGAGAGAGAGAGAGAGAGAGAGAGAGAGAGAGTCTCAGAATTGTGTGAGCATCCTTAAATATGAAAAAATAAAACCCCTTGGATTTCCATCCTGGACTCCAAAACATAAATACGGCTTTTAAAAAAAATGCTTATTTTCACCTTCTCTGGGAGGATTTTACTTTTTGCACATCCAGAAATTGGATCTATAGTCATTTTTTTTTTGGCTAATTATCTTTGTTTTCAAAAACCATGGTACAGCCAGTTACAGCCCAGAATGGGCCCCTCAGCTAAGATCCAAATGGCCAGGGTGACTGTGCAGCCTGGGTACCTACAGCAGCCCAGACCGCCTGCTTATAACCTCCCTTTCCCCCAAGAAGCATGTCTGTGTGGTCTCTAGAAAGCTGTATTTGCCTTAACCTCCCACCCATGCCCATGCAGAAAATCAAATTAAACTCAATAGGCCACATTTCAAAAGCAGCAGAAGGGTTCTGAAAGGAGAGAGAGTGGGGTAAGAGAAGGGGTGGGATGGGGTGAAAATGACTAAAATGTATCACACAAGTGTATGAAACTGTAAAACAACAAAAGATTAAAGCTAGTATGGAGCTAGGATCCTTCCCATGTACCTCAAGGAGGTGCAAAACCCTTCTCCCTCCTTTTGGAAGGGCAGGGTGGTGGCTGCCTCTCTTCTAGACCGAAATGAATAGAATGCATTATTTCCCACTTTTACTGATGAAATGAAACTTACCACCCAGAGAGAATCCCTGGGACTTTCATTGTATTACCTCTGTATCCAGTTAGGGGAGCCAGGAGCTCACCATTCTATAGTAATTATGCATCGCACCAGACTTTGCAAGTGAACTAACACAGTCAACCCACCACACTTTTATTAAAACAGTAGGAAACAGCAGAGCCCAAATCAAAAAAGCACATTTGAAAGGAAGCAACCAAGAACTCCTCAGCTCACATAGGTTAGAAGAAAAAAGGCTTCCTCAGAGGTAAGAGCTGTTTCTAGGACCATTCAATCAAGGCTCGTTGAGTAAAAGTGTGTCCTATGCAAGCCTGATAACCTGTGTTCAATTCCCAGAAAGAGTCCATAAGGAGCCAGATGCAATGGCACACGTCTGTAGATGGGAGGCAGAAGCAGGAGGATCAGGCAGAAGCTTGGAGCTAGCTCACCTGGAGGAAGCAACACAATGGCAAAACCGACAGACAGGCCCTGACTCTACAAGGTGGGAGGTAACGACCAACAGGCAGAAAGCTGTCCTCTAACCTCACACATGCACCATGACACATGTGCACACACGCATGGGCATGAGCGCACACACACATACTCGAGTAAATAAAATAAAAAAAAGGAGTTGGAGGGATGGCTCAGTGGTACTGCCCTTGCATAGGACCAGAAGTTAGTTTCCAGCACCCATGTGTGCCTTACAACCATCTGTACCTCTTTCTCATCTGGACCTCCCAGACTCCAGAAGTGAACCACATAAACCTTCACTCTTCACATGTTACTCAGCTTGTGTGTTCACATACAGCAGAAAATGGGCAAGGCCAGGCTTCAAGGTTTTCCTGTTACTCTGGTTGTTTCCTTAACTCTAAAGGTGCTCTCAACCACATGATACACACAGACAGAAGAGGTCGAGGGAAGGACCAAGCCAAGCTAGGGAGCTTGGAAACTGCATGAAGCTATCCCTGCTCTGATTCTTTGTAGAATATTTTGATTGCACTGACACTCTCGAGACTCTCAATAAAGCTAAACCTTGAATCGGGGTGAAGACAGCAACTAGCCACAGAGAAACCAAGAATTTGGATAAAGAAGACATACAGGAAGGAAAGGGCAGGGACTTGAGTTTTGTGCTGTCCCTTGGTTTTAGGGACAAGAGACACGTCTCTTGCTGGGTCTCTGACCAGAAAGCAAGGTCAGCAGGTTGCTTCTCAGCTTCTCTGATCTAGCAGGACTTTCCCCCCCCAAATCTGACTTCTGAATCTTTGTTGGTAAACAGAACGATAGAGATTAGTTTAAACCTGCATATTGTAACTGGAAGGCCCTCCACACCCAGGCCTGAGTGGCTAGTGGGGTATTGACTGCGAGGCCATGGGGCTGCAGACAATAATTAAAATACCAGTAGATTCATGTGCTAAGCCGACAGACAAACATCACCTGTACCTCAGATCACATCATACCCATTAACACCCCAGGATTGCTGTGGGATGTTCTGTATGGCAAATGTGTTGCTAATAAAACACTGATTGGCCTGTGGCTAGGCAGGAAGTGTAGGCGGGACTAACAGAGAGAATAAAAAGAACAGGAAGGCAGAGAGAGGGAGGCTCTGCCAGCCACCGCCAGGACAAGCAGCATGTAAAGATGCCGGTAAGCAACGAGCCATGTGGCAAGGTATAGATTTATAGAAATGGATTAATTTAAGCTGTAAGGACAGTTAGCAAGAAGCCTGCCACAGCCATACAGTTTGTAAGCCATATAAGTCTCTGTGTTTACTTGCTTGGGTCTGAGCGGCTGTGGGACTGGCAGGTGAAAAAGATTTATCCTGACCGTGGGCCAGGCAGGAAAACTTAAGCAACACAGGATGCTGCTTCTAATGCCTTAACTCTATCAACTAGGATGGCCAATGGTTCCCTGTCTATTGTGATCATTTTTTCAGCACAACAAAGGCCGTAGGGTTACTATATACACAGGAGAAAGGCGCCTTGAACTTAATGTGTTTACAAAGCTTCCAGCATGTGCTTGTATCTTTATTTTTATCCACTATGCAATGCTTAAGACACAGCTTTATAAATGAGTCATTTAGTGGCTCTGAAAAAAAAAATCTAGATTGCTAAGTTTTTTAAAACTCTGGGCTGGACAGTAAGTGCCATAGCTGCCTCAGCATCCTCCACCCCCTGGGGCTGGCAGAAGGACTGACCTAGCCCCCCCAATAAGAGAGAATATTCTCACTTCCCATGAGCTTTTGTTTCAAGCTTACTGTAGAGTAACTTTTTTTTTTTTTTAAACAGGTGTGTTCCTTCATGGAGCTCTAACTTATTCTTCTACTATCTATTGGTTGCAGTCAGTGAGACTTTAAATATCCTTTCTTTTGTTTTGTTTTGTTTTTTTGTTTTTCGAGACAGGGTTTCTCTGTGTAGCTTTGGCGCCTTTCCTGGAACTCACTCTGTAGCCCAGGCTGGCCTCGAACTCACAGAGATCTGCCTGCCTTTGCCTCCCGAGTGCTGGGATTAAAGGCGTGTGCCGCCGCCGCCCCCCGGATAAATATCATTTTTTTTTTTTTACATTTGACTCATTCTCCAAATAAACTCAAGTTGACTATAATACACACATCTTTGCTGTGTGTGGAAATAGCGGGGATTTTTGCATTGACCAACAGATGCATTTGAGTGAGTATGAAGATCTGTCCCCTTCTTTAGACATGTGAGTGGTCACCTTCCATAAAAGCATCATGAGCTTACTGATGAGCAGTGAAAATACCACCACAGACACACAGACCCTCAAGCAAAGGCAAACCTACATGTCTCTATGTAGTGGGCAATCAGTCTCAGTAACTAAACGTGTCATGAGGAGAAAAGAAAGCAGTCCACACACTCCGGGCTTCAAATCCAGAAGTGAGTATTTTAAAGCACAAAACAGAAATGGCACACATAACGTCCATCCTGTCTAATTAATTCACAAGTCACGGGAAAACAACGCTGTGTGTAATACAATCAGTGGTGACCAAGATGTGGCATTCGGGCTCAGGGAGAGAGCTGCCAAGATGTGGCAGAGGCTGATGATAGAGAGGGATGCAGATACGGAAACAGAAAGTCCAGGCACTATCCAATCAAAAGCGGCCTTTTCTGTTTGCTTTTTTTTTTTTTTCAACCAGCAGGGATTAGGTGATTCCTTCTAGGATTAATTCTGGGCTTCCCAAGTCTCAATTATGATTTCTGTGCTCCATAAAAGACAAAAGAGAGAAATAGCAAAATAGTTGGTTAAGAAAGCACGGGACTCACGATGCCTGGATTTGAGCCCTGACTCCGCTAGGTTTGTGTGATTTATTTGACCTTCCTAGGCTTCAGTTTTCTCTTTTATGAATGATAACATCTGGGTAAAGTCTATGAATGACAAGGTCATACAGCAACTACATGAGTTTATGCATACAGAAAGTGGCAATAAATTAAGTTATCACATTTCCATCCAGTGACCAACCATGAACTGTGATACTATACATTACCGTATATGCATTTAAGGGGAGAAGTTTCAGCTGGAGAGATGGCTTAGCGGTTAAGAGTGTTTGCTGCTCTTACAGAGAAACCCAGTGTTTTTCCAGAGCCCATGGCAGTCTGAGAGCGGATGCACTCACATATAGACAGACACATGAATACACATAATTTAAACAAACAAGTAGAACAGAATAGCTTTAAACTTAAGAGTAGGCTGGGCGTTCTTGTGGGACTCCTAACAGTGGCAGTCTTTGACTCCTTTGCCTGTCCTGGGGACCCTTTTCCTCCTACTGGGTTGCCTCATCAAGCCTTGACATGAGGGGATGTGCCTAGTCTTATTGCATCTTGTTAGGCCATGTTCAGTTGATATCCCTGGGAGGCCTGCTCTTTTCAGAAGGGAAACAACAGAAGGAGTGGACCTGGGGGAGAGGGATGGGGTGTGTGTGTGTGTGTGTGTGTGTGTGTGTGTAGTGGGGAGGATGAAGAGTGGAGGGAGGAAAACTGGTGGGGATGTAATGTATGAGAGAATAAATAAAGAAGCTAATTAATTAATTAAAAAACAAAACTTTAGACTGTCTCCTTCGGAGCCGACGGAGACTGGCTCAAGGACACAGAAGACAGCTGTGTACCAGGTCAGTTGCAATCTTGCTGTGAACACAATGCTGACTCGGGCAGGGTCTCTCTGTGTAGCCCTGGCCGCCTTGGAACTTCCTGTGTAGATCAGGCTGGCCTTGATCTCAGAGATCCGTCTGCCTTACTTCCTGAGTGCTGAGATTACAGGCATGTGGCCACTACACCAAACTATCCCAACAGTCTTAGACTTAAAGTCTCACTTAAATCTGATTTTATGAAAAATTAAATCTCTTAATAAATTAAATAATTTCTTTCTCTGCAAAGCCAAATGCTTGCTTCTCCTGGAGATAAATGTGTAATTTGCTCGAAATTTTATCCAACAGTTTACTTCTTGTCTATGTGGAGAGGTGGAGGCAGAAGGATCAGAAGTTCAAGGCCATCCTTGGGGAGTTCAAAGGCCAGCCTGGACTAGATGAGAACCTATCTAAGAAAAATAAAAATAAAAACAATTTAAAAAAATCTCACTTTATTTGATTTCTTTTACAAAACTGTTAGAAAAAATATCTAGCTCCTTAATTATCGCCTGTATGAATCTTCAACATCTTATTCACCATCTGTGACGGTTAGTGTTGTCAAGCTGATGGGCTCTGGAATCACCTGGGAGACAAGCCTCCAGAGACACCTGTGAGGGATTGTCTGTGACAAATTATCTCGTGGGTAAATCGACATGGAAAGACCCATCGTAACTACGGGTGGGGCCATTCCCAGCATGGGGATCCAGGACTGCCTAACACAGAGACAATAACCTGAACACCAGGTTCATCACTCTATGCTTTCTGACTGGGGTGCAATGTGACCAGCCACCCCACACTCCTGCCACTATAGCTTTCCCTCCAGAATGGACTGTCCCCTCAAATCCTGAGCCAAAGCAAATCCTTTCCCCTCTAAACTGCTTTGTCAGCACAGCCATGGGGAAAACAGCCAGGACATCACGTCCACCAGTGATGTGTCAATGTCCTTTGGTTAAGTACCGCCTCAGTAACAAGACATGATGCCCTTGGTGAACCTGATAATCCTTCTGGGATGTGATGGGACTGGACCTCTCTTCCCTCGGTGAAAGAGTCCTACAAGGTGAGTGTTCTAGAACACCACATTCATGGCGGCTTGTAGGTGAACTGGAATTCCCTGAGCCTCCCTACAGAGCAACCAAGAGAGAACTGGCTCAGCCTACCCTCCCCCACATTGAGAGAGGCTGCCTTTTGTAGAACTGCTGAGTTTTCTACTGACCTCAGACCAATGGCCAATCCATGTTTATCAACCTCTGTCAGCCTGCTGACGTGGAGGATGTGAACAGGAAGCCTCCAGAGAAAGTGATCATTTCTATTGTGATGCCAGCTAGGGACAATTATGTCTAGAACAGAAGTAATATTATATACGTTCGGTAAAACATATATGTGTATATTACATATGTTAGCTCTTTAGGACAAGGCTTTCACTGAGGCCTTGTTAATATTTCAGTGATGATTCTGCAGTATCAACAATGTTTAGGGATATACAAATATCTACAGCAAACTCACCACCTTGTTAGGTAAAACAATTATGCTAAAGCATCATGAAAAGCAGCATAAAAGGAAAACCCTTCTAACATTCCAAGATCACTCTTCTAACACTGACCATTAGCAACAGCCAAGCCTGACAAATCAGAACCAAAAATCGTGTTTATAAGCCAAAACATATGATTAGGCCAACACAGTAAGGAAATACACAAAGTTGGGCTAGTGCTCTCTATCTGTCTATTCCCTAACTGCAGATTAGCCTTGGTGCTCTCTGTTTTATTCTAAGGCACAGCATCTTTATCCTAAGTAGCTGATTTCCTGTTTGGGCGGCCACATTCACACCAAGCTAATGAAATCTCATTAAACTTATATACTAGAAACCTATGACATTTCTTTAGCACTGACTATTGCTCTTGTAGCTGCTGATCACAATTCTTCTAAAGGAACTCATTCCCTGAACCTGCACCCCAAGCATCTTTCCTTAGCTGTCTTCTCCTTAACATGTGTCCTCTTGTAAGTGCCAAGTCAGGCCTCCAATGCTGACTGAACTAGTAGAAGGCTTTTCTCTCTCTCCTTTAGCTTAGAGTGCACTGGGAAGATTTCACCCCTTCCTATTAAGTTTCTGCCTGGAGGGCTGCTTATAATGAACCCAGCCAGGTGTCAAATGATCCTGTTCCAGACATATTAAAAATGCTGAATCTCCACAATTCACTTTTAAATTTTTCAGGAAGAAATCATGTTTCTCTGTAATTATTCCCTGGAGAGGAAGGAGCGCCTGGGGTGTCTTGGCAATTCAGTGACCACCTCCTAAAACAAAGTTACTTTGTTTCTGGTCAACAGAATTGTGGGAGATACAGCTAAATTTCCCTTGAACTCTTCTTCCTTCTTCCACGGCAATCAGGTTAGCTGTGATGTGGCTCCTGGTCAGGATTACAGCACTCAACCCTTTGTACTGAATGATATGTTGCTTTGGAAAGGAAGCTCTGATTTTGTTTCCACAGAAAGCCAGAGGCTATGGATTTGTTCCAGATTAAGATACATCAGGTTTGACCAGCCAAGACCACCTGAAAGGTCTCCGATGACACCATGGCTCAGATGATCCAACATCCAGAACCATTTCAAGGCAACTGGCTCAGACGATACACCCTCACGGACGACTCCATGATCCTAAAATTTTCTTTGTGTCCCCATAAGATACAGCGCCCCCCTCCAGCAGGAAGCAGTAAGAGAAGCTACGCCCAAATTCCCAAATTATATGTAATTTACTTTGTTAAGGTTAAAACCTTCCTTTTTGAAAAAAAAAATGGGGGAAGTGCTGTGGGATGTTCTATATGGCAAATGTGTTGCTAATAAAACACTGATTGGCCTGTGGCTAGGCAGGAAGTATAAGCGGGACTAACAGAGAGAATAAAAAGAACAGGAAGGCAGAGGGACTCTCTGCCAGCCGCCACCAGGACAAGCAGCATGTAAAGATGCCGGTAAGCCACGAGCCATGTGGCAAGGTATAGATTTATAGAAATGGATTGATATAAGATATAAGGACAGTTAGCAAGAAGCCTGCCACAGCCATACAGTTTGTAAGCAGTATAAGTCTCTGTGTTTACTTGGTTGGGTCTGAGTGGCTGTGGGACTGGCAGGTGAGAGAGATTTATCCTGACTGTGGGCCAGGCAGGAAAACTTAAGCTACACACACCTTTGCCTGTTCATGTACACATTGTCTGCAATGCCTAAACTGTTGTTGTCTAGGATTTCATAGGGAAAGTTTAACCTACCAATCTTTGGTTTAGATTAACATCATCTCTCATGCAGACAATGGAATCTATCTTCTTATACTTCATTCATGGGTCACCAACTGCAAGTACTTGTGCTAGTAGATAAGAGACTGTATATGCCCATATACATATCTACAGCCTGTATGATAACTGCTTTTGAAGAGTTTTGAAGATAACTGCTTGCCTAAAGAAAGATACTGTGCATGGGAGGAGAAAGCCATGCAGAAAGGCCTAATGCAGAGGAGCAGACAGGCATCCAATGAGTAAGAAAAACATAGATAGATAGAAGGATGATTTCCATCTATCTAGTCAGTAAAGACCAAATAGCAAAGCTTAGTGAGAAAGAAAACAGGTGTCCATTAGTGGCCATATGGCAAACTGTTACGCTGTATAAAATGTGTTACATCCATGTATTTATTAGTTGTTCTTTTCATTTAGCTATTAATCATGGGTAACCATGCTGGAGGCTTGTATAGTAATTCTGAGAGCCTCCAACAGCATCCACCCCCACAGCGTTTCAGTCTCTACAATTCAGAGGTTTCTGGTTAGCCACTAGACATTGTGACATGCACTAGTCAGCTCAGCACTCAGGAGGCATGGAGAGATCAAGTTTCCGTCAGTCTGGGTTATGAGACTCTGTCTGGGAAAGAATAAAAGGCAAAGCAGAGACAATGGTGCCCAAGACAGACCCCAAAATACAGTGGGGCACAGGCCAAAAAGGAGCTTGTTTTTCCAGTGGGAAAACGGTTGAGGGCCCTAAGATTTTCTGGGAACACAAGTTCCTTGGATCCAGTTGTCTCCTCAGCTTCTAGAGGGTCAGCTGACTTCAGAAGGTGGGAGTGGACAACCCCATATCTGAATTCTAGCCCACTGGAGGAGAGAAGGGAAGGAAGAAATCAGCTTCCTCCTTCCTTCCTTCCTCTCTATTACTTTTCCTTGTGGCAATCCTCCTGTCTCTGCCTTCCTGAGGGGCCACAGGAGTGATTCGCCATGCCTAGCAAGGCAATCCACTCCCTAACCAAAGCGTGAATCAGCCATTATTCTAATCATATCCACCTTCCTTGGCATAGCTCTGAGTGCCAAAGAGGTGAAGATGTAGCTTTTGAGAATGACCCAATGTTATAGCCATAGCAACAAGATGGGTTACGTCTGAGGAAACAGGCTAGGGGCCCATAGGATAGAATGAATTTTTTGAGTCAATCCCCAATCTATTTTTTAATGTGGCATTCCCAACTTGAAGTCTATTCTGGACCAGTATAGGTCAGCCATCCAACATCCCATTCCTGGATTTTCCCCAGTGCACACATACAAAACAACCAGTGTTGTGGGTTGGTGTGGGGCACCTCAGACTAGTAAGAAGAGAGGAAATGTTTCTCTGGAACACATTGACATTCTAGGAAATGTGATCTGCAGCATGCAACAGTTTATAACAGAATTCTTGTATTATAACAGAGGTTCTCAACCTTCCTAATGCTGTGACTGTAATATAGTTCTTCATGTTGTGGTGACCCCCAACCATAAAACTGTTTGAGCTGCTACTTCATATCTGTAATTTTGCTACTCTTGTGAATAGTAATGTAAATAGCTGATATTGTTGATGGTCTTAGGTGACCCCTATGAAGGGGTCAGTCAATCCCCCAAAGGGATCAAAACCCACCCGTTGAGAACCTTTGTTATAAACTGCTACTCTATCCAGAGCTCCAATGGAAGTGGAATCACAGATGGTACTTCATAGAGAAGTGTGTGTGGCTCTCCACAGCAGCTCAGGGTGCTCTAAGCAACTGCTTGCAGACACCTCTCTGACCATCCTCCTCCTCCTGTTCAAACGTGTCTGCTAACCCTTCCCCCTGCTCTCAGAGCTTGCTTAAATCTGACCTCATCTCTGCAACTTCTGGGTGGTTTGATTTTGAGACAAGATCTTGCTGTGTAGCCCAATCTGAGTTGGAACTCACTATATAGACCAGGCTAAACTCAAATTCCAGGTTCTCCTGCCTCAGCCTCTAGAACACTGGGAGAGCAGAAGTATGGTGAGCTCCTCCTCCACAATTTCTCATGATGTTCCATCTCTGAACTCTTCTAGAATTTATTGTCTCTGATAGTTAATACTGTCTCATGAAAGTCAGAACCAGGGGGAGTGGTGGCTACCACTCACAGAAAAGCCAATCTAACCAGGGGACAACTTCCAGCTAAGGCAATTTTAGGAATGAAGGTGGGACAGACGGGTCTTGGAGTTAGTCACAGTGACAGTGGCACAGCAGAGGCTCTGGCAGTAGTTAGAAGCCCCCACCACCACCACCACCACACCTGATGTTTAAAATGCCACCCACTTATTAATCCTCCTCACTAAATCCAGAGGAATTGGACCGATGGCTAGAGTCCCTGCATGGACCCTCCAGCTCTACAAGGAAACAAGTCTCTGTTCAACATTCAATACCTGCACACTCTAGGCTGTGTAACTCTGCGGATAAATAACGCCTCTGTGCTGGGGTCAGTACTTGGCGTGGGAACACTCAGTAGTAGTCAGAACTCAGCGTTGCCCCCTCAGGACTTCCTGTAGTGGACGACAGAGGGAGGAGCGATGGATGGCAGTCTTATCCATGCCTCTCTTCACACCAAGGAGAAACGCCCACATTCACACCAGGAGTGGAAGGGCTGGTTCTCAAGGGTCTGTGCACACCCCACTACAAAAACCACATTTCTTTTTTTTTAGGTTTATTCTAGTTCATATTTTGTCCAGGAGTTATATTTTTCAGCAAATATCTTTAAAATAAAATTTTAAGTAATTTCTAAATTACCTAAATTTTAATGATTAAACTTGTAGTCCCGGGCTGGTAGGAAGGCTTAGCAGCTAAAGGTACCTCCTACCCAGCCTGAGGACCTTAGTCCAATCCCAGGACCACATGATAGGAGGAGAGAACAATACTGAAAGGTGTTCTCTGGCCCCCACACCCCTCCCCAACACATAATACATAAATGTAATTTTTTAAAATTTATAGTCAGATGGAGCATGGTGATGCATGCCTTTAATAATATATATAATATTATATAGTCTAATACAGTCTCCTGCTCCAGGTTATCTGACACCTCTGGCCTCTGCGGACAATTGGCAGTACCCATACCCAGACACATAAGTAAAAATGAAATAACTTCTTTAAAAAATTCCTGATATGAGTATCTGGTACAGAACTAAATATGAGTTAAAACTATAGTTTGGCTATAATAGAAAAGTACATAAAGATTATTTTGGTTAACTTAAAAATCAATTATATACAGCTCCTAGGACAAAACGATTAAGGAATTGTGTCCAACAATCTGTGCTTTGTCGTCCATTCTGCCATTCCTCTACCCAACAGCCATTTGTCCTGTACCTTCTGTGTGGGGTGGAGGTGGTCAGTGACGGAGAAGGAATCATTTGGACCACAATGAATCCTTAGAACCCAGCTGGGATAATCCTAAGAACACAGCTAAGTGCAATGCATGGTCCCTTGGCATGAGTGCTCTAGGTAAAGAAAGTGTCATTTGCCTGCCGCCCGCCGCTACCCTCAGGGAGCCCGCCACAAAACTCAGGTGGGGGTGGAGATGGGTGGCCACTAGAAGCGGGGTCATGGGAGGGGTAAGTGGCAGTCTAAGGAAAACCAGAGCCACCCACCGGAAGGAGAAATACACAGGACAAGCCATGAGACATAATGAGCTCAGCCACGCTGGACGTGGTTACGTGGGGCACGGAGTAGGGGGCGGGGCTGGTGGCAGGAAGCTGGGACACACTCTGGATCAACTGCAGCTTTCATTTGAAAGTTTACCTGTTGAGGTGTCAAGAATAACAAAGCCGTAGAAAGATCTTTTTACAAGCTTCAGAGAAACTGCTTCCTCTTGAAGAATGGAAGTTGTTTTTAATTCTCCGAGCAGCAAGCAGAGCTGCAGAAGAGAGCTGGCGGGCTGTAAAATGCCACAGATATGTTCCAGCAGGGGTTCAGAGAGCCCACACTGGGCCGATCTGTTGACAAGGGTTCTCTACACCAGTCTTCCTTCTTCCAGGTTTACGGTCACATTACTGTCAGCCTCTAGAAAGCGCAATTCTTCATTATTATCCATTAACAGCCTTTAACCGCAGCCTTCAAATAGCTCATGTAGAAGCCAGGCACGATGGCACACACCTGTAATCCCAACACTCAGGAGCCTGAAGTGGGTGGATCTCTTGAGCTCGGGAGCTGGAAATCAACCAGAGGAACACACAAAAGGCTCCCTCGAAAAGGCTAGAAAACCGGCACCATCACTAGGGAAATTCATCTAACATTTTACAAATTTTACAGCCACCCTCCCCCAATGAAGAGACCCACGGTCAGAGAAACAACAAGATTTTGCCAAAAAGAATCAAAGTCCGTTCATTCTCCTTGATAGGTTCAGTGAGGTTGGTATTTACTGTTTATATCCAAGAGGTTTAAAATACATGAGCTTATCTTTAGGAGTCCAAAAGGTGATTTTATATATATATATATACATATATATATATTTGCCAATGCAATCCTTATGAAAAGTGGGGTATGACAGGATTGCTAACTGTGTTGGTAGCAATGCAGAGGGGGAGGAAGAAAGAAAAGGGAATACCCTGCTGAGCTTAGATGTCTACGCAATCCAGTAATTGTATCCCTCGAGCCCCAGGGAGGCTCTTGCCAGCCTCCAAGATGTCTTCTCCCTGAGGTTTGCACAAGGCTTGGAGCCCCTGCTTGGTTCTTGATATGAGGTCACTTCATCGACTTACACACTTCCTATTTTTCTGTACAGGCTATAAAAAACGTCAACTTTCCCTACTTCTTGCTCCTCTTTTACTGTTTATTTCCTGCCCTTTAATCTATTCAAGCAAACGCTCTCCAATGGGCTTGCTTACCTGCACATTCACCCATCAATTCTTACCAATACTATAAATCTCAAGACAGAAACTTCTGGGGGGAA